>JAXQQM020083028.1:0-21189 GCA_034641835.2 Pinus albicaulis | reverse complement strand
ATATTGATGTAATTTTATGGATATGATGTAATTTTGGATCATATTTACTTGTTCTAGAGGATTCATTCACTAAAAATTGAAAATTAAATGAATGAATCAGTTTCCTTCCTTATAGAGGCAAGTTGTTTGGCTGCCTAGATTTCAGTTCCATGTTTAGAATTGTTTGAAACAACTCCTAGAAGGATGAGCTAGACCCCTAGAGGCATGGGAAGGGGTTAGGATGGTCTATATATTGTATTTTCTAAGACATTTTCAGGGTTGGATACTTGGGAATAGTTTGGCACCTCATTGTACATACACTTCTGCATTTTTGGCAAAGGAAAGACCAGGGTTTTGCAGCACTTGTTGGGATCCTTGTGGCTCTGAGTTTTGATGATGATTTTATCCATGTATCTGTAAATTTTATTAATGTTATATGCATGTCATTTCCCTTCTCTTTTCTTCTGAATTAAACAAATGAGTAACTAAGGTAGAATCCATTAGTTTGCTGGTGCTCTGCCTTAAAATTTTGTTTAGTTTTATATGTTTTCGTCAGTTTGAAGAGGATCCTTGCACCCTCTTTCCATATTTATCTCCTCAGTAGTATTTTCTATCCATTCATTGAATCTAAGACATCAAATTCATTGCCTTCCCTGCCCCAACTTGAACTCTGCAAGAATTTGGCCTCCCCAAGCCTAAAACTGCCTTTCCCTTTTTCCAACAAAAAACCCCTAAAAATTATTCCAAACTCCTTGATTAATATACCTAGCCTAAAAATAGAACTCATTTCATTCATGTCAAGGCCTATTGATACATTTCTCCTGAGATTGACTCAGAGAGAGCCCTCTCCTGTTCTGGTAGGGCTAGCTACCAGACTGAGCGTGGTTTGGTGCTACCATGAATCCCACCTTCCTTCGGCCTAAGTTGGATTTGGGCTATAACAAAGCCTATATCAATATTAAATTTGGATCTACCAAGTGTCTAGAGAGATCAAAATCTATTGATATAAAAAAATCATTTACGTTGCAAAGAGATTTTATCCCTCTTAACTATTGGTAAATCTAAAATTACGATAGATCTAAACTGATTTACATCTTATAAATTAAAAATACTAATATAAATTCTTACACGATATGAGACATTTCATATTTTATTGTAGTCCAGGCCATCTAAAGGATCGTGACGTTGGGACTTAAAATTGTGCTCAGTTTGCTAATGACGGTTTGAACGAATAGCTCTAAAATTTAAGGAATATGTTTTTTCTGCACACATTAAATATTTTGTTGTTAATTCTGTTATTTCTCCCATTCGTCCCTTTTTATTTTTTATTTTTACGCAGATTGACTAGGGTTCAAGAAATTTTTCTTCATCTATCAATTTGTGCGTTGAAAATTAATATGTATAACTATTTTAGATTTTTTATTTTTTTTATCAAATCATAAATTTTATTATAAGGTTATTAATGTTTATTTTTTTAGATTTTAATAATTTTTAATCTATTTTTAAATACAAAATATAGAAAATTGACTTAAAGATTTTAAGAAATCAGGTATGCTGCAGGTTTCCACGTCTTATTTGATTTCCAGATTACATGAATTTCCTATAACTAAAACTATTTTTGTATTTGAAATTTTTCATATTTAAATTTATTCTAGTAGCCAGACTTGATACGCTCTAACAGATTAGTACAATCCAACCCTAAAACATTTGATGGCCTTGGAAAAACTCAAGCCCTAAAAATAATTTCTTAAATAAGTTATGAATTTTTGAATTTGCAGGCATATTCTAGCATCTATCATTTTTCATTACAGATAACTATTACCTGGTATGGCTCTCCAGTGTTGATATATAGATTTGTGCTTCTCATCAATTAAGAATTGTGGTGAGCATCATTGATTTTTACTGACACTCGTTGTTCAGCAACAACAGATAATTTGAAATATATATATCCACATCTGATAGCCATACCAGATAATAGTTATCTCTATCCACTATAGCAGATGGGTTAGGATCTGGATTTCTCCTCATGTATCTCTTTTTCTAAGCCACCTTTAAACATGATAATTTTGAATGGAGTCACCAAGGTAGCTACAACCTCGAACATATTCTGAGCTCCTGTTACCTTCAAGAGTTCAGCTTAAAATTTTTGGGAAAAGTATATCTTCAAGTTCCCAACAAACACTCCAAAATGTTAACAAAATTGTACTTGATTGGATTCTTATCAAACAACTCAGTGTAACTATTTCAAACTACTTCTAACTGAAGCTTAGCCTCTTCAGTTTGAGAGGGCTCTCTCAAGGGGGTTTTATGATATTAAATAATGATAGTAGTATATGGCTAACTCTATGGGAAATGTAACTTGTTTTTTATGTTTGTAGGTTGAAAAGAATGCAGGCTTGCTACCGTTGGGCTTGTGGAGTCAACATTCAGTAGTTTTAGTGACAAAGGTTCTTCAACATGGAAGCTGAGGTAGATAGAGGTCTTTAGCAAAGACAACTTACACATGAAACATAGGAAAACAGAGTCATTTCATCACTAAAGGGAGTCAGAGCATAAAATTATGAATTTTGAGTAATAGAGATGAAATCTACTTCAAGTGGTAAAATATAAAGATATAGATCAATAAGACATCAAAAACCTCATGAGAATCTCAGGTCTGTCAAGAAAAATGTCACTTTGTATTACTGATATTTTTCAAAAGCATACAAGTAGGAGTTTAGTGCAAATGTTCTCCAACCCTTTGCTACTTCAATGATTTTAATTTAAATAGACATTGTTCACAACAAGGATGATCTATGTGCTGGTTAGATCATTGAATTCTCCTATGACACTTTTAATAACTGAAATACATAATTTCTAACAGAAAATTGACAGCTACACCTTAAAGAAAACATCTCCTAATAGGACTCTAACTCCTATTTATTACATTGCTCTTATCTTATCTGTGAAATAGTTACATGATAGTTACAAAATAAGTATCACATGCTTGAAAAACATATGACAGATTTCATCACCACTTTACATATTTAAAACCCTCCTAGATCTATGGAACATAACCCTATTTTTTAGGAATGCATGACCCTTATCTTCAAAGCTTCTTTGGCTAATGACCTGACTTCATAGGACTTCCTTAAAGTCATAAATATTTGATAAAAAGCTCCATTGACATGTTGGAGGTCTCCAACTGGCCAAAACTGCCTTTAAGATGCTCAAAAACCTTCAATAATTACTCGCTACGAAAAATAGGACTGTTTCGTAGCGCGTTTTGGTAGCGTTGGAAAAGTAGCTTTTGCATCCATTTTCTTTGCTCCTTTGTTGTTCCATGATGTTAATCAAGTCATGAAACATCACCACCATGAATTTTCCTCCTTGAATTGTGCAAAAAATGACTTTAGAAGAAAAAATGCTACTACAGGTTTTTTCGTAGCGTATTCCTGGCTTTAAGCCTCAGGAATGCTACGAAACTGTGTAAAAACTAAGAAATTTCCCTTGTCAAAACTGCCTTCAAAAACTAACCTCCAGCTACAAAATCTTGATTCTTTGCATGTAATGAACCTTATAAGGCATATTCATACTCAAATTATTCCTCCTTTGGAGTTTCCTCCTCATTAACAATCAGTTGAGCTATAGGCTCTTCTACCACTATCATATTTAAACCTTTCCTTTCTAGCTCTTCATGAATCAGATCTAATTTCTCTTGAAGATATTTTAGTTGGTCTTTCAATGTCCTATTATTGGATTGAAAGTGCATTTTTACCTTTTTGATGTGCTTGACCTCTCTTCTTAGTGGCTGAGTCCACTTTATCAACTTTTCTGTATTGTCCAAGGTCTTTGAGACACTTGCGACTTGATCTTCCTAGATCTTCCTCATCTGTTCAAATTGGACCCTTTCAGCTCTATTTTTATTTTCTTCTTTCTTCAAGACTAATATCTCTTCACCTGCCTCTTTCAACTTCTTTTTAAGGGTTTCAACTTCTTATTTTTCAGTGATTTTTCCTTTACCCTTCTTTTGTTTGATGACCAGCTCTTCTTTTGTAGGTGATGAGAGGTCTATGATGCTTGCTGGTGGCTGAGTAGTTTCATTGACCTTCTGAGTATCTTTGCTGATTTCCATGACCTTTCTTGCATGTCTTGTCATTGAATTTCTAGGTTGAAACATCAAACCAGCATAATCACCTGCAAACTCTATCTTTTTAGCTGCCTTGCCTTTCTTTAGCTTTCTTCCTCCATCTTCAACATCTTCAGCTTGGCCAATAGGATTTTCTTCAATGCCAATTTCTTGCAAGATGTCCTCTAAGTTTCCCTTAACTATTGTTTGGCTCCTAGTAACTATCTTTCTATCATGTTTGCGAACTATTGGCATCTGTTTTGTAGGTGTAGCTTTAGATGTGTCAATCTTCTGCAAAGGCTCTCTCTCGATGCTCACTGGTTCTAACTACTCTGTCACTATTGGTGATGAAATATCTCTAGCTTTGGGAACTCTTTTAGGAGTGACAGCATCTACTTCAAAAAAAATCATGAAAAAAAAGGATATCCAATCTCTGCCTAATCCCTTCAACTCCTCTAACACCAACAACTTAATCAAACCATGGTGAAAAAGAGAGGTTCGTTTCCTTCTGTTTTAACTTGAACCTTATCTGACATTTTAGTTAGACTTTTGTATAAGTAAAAGGGCAAGTAAAAGGAAAAGTTAAGAGACCTCTTACCCACAAAATCTAGTAGAAGCCTAAGGTGGTAGGAGTAGACCATGTGAAACCTTCCTTCACAGGTCAAGTACTTTTGAATGATCATCAACAGCTTTGAATAGTTGTCCTTCATGTAACTCCTTGGGATAGCATTTGTGAGATCAATTTCACTATGCTATGGCTTGATGAATTCTTTGCAATCCTGCATGGTGAACTTGATGCCTTTAAACCATTATTCCCCCCCTCTAGGGATTCATGTTGTTGCTAAAATGTTGTATGATGTTACTGTGAGGTTTAACATTGCATGCTTTGAAGTTGTTATAGTAAAGAAATTAGCAAAATCTTTAGAAACCTATAGGTGACAACCCTGCAGCCTTTGGAAGAATTGCAAACAACCTATTCTTCTGAATACCTCCATGGCAATTGGGTATTCATTTAGAAAATTCATGTCCATGGGCTCATACCTATGGTAATGGCCACCTTTTTTGGTTTTCTCCTTGCAACCATGGTGAATTTATCTTCTCAGCCTCACTTGATTAATGACACCGGCAACCTTTGAATCTGCCAACAACCTGCTTGGCTTGATGAAGCAGCTCTCTAGAACTCCAATTACATGCAAATACAAAGTGGAGTATGACAAAAAGACACAATTTGGTAATTTTTTATGGTTTCAATGACAAATCCTGCCTTAATCATGACTCATGCATGCTAAAAATGGTAATGATGACCTCAGACATGACCTTTGTACTCTTAAATTAACCTTAACAAAATCGAATGACATCCACCTTTACTCCTCTAATGATGAACTGGCACTTCACTTCAGGTTTGACAAGATAGAAAAGAAAACATTTTTTTTTAGCGTAGCTAGTTCATTTTCTGACAGTTTTGTTGGAGTTCCCATGTTTTGGCCAGATTGGCAGGACCAAAAGATGAGACAACATCAGAACCGCTTTGGGGCCCTAGGATCTAGCCCTGCTGGACCCAGAGAGGGATCTCTCCATAGGACAAAGAATGATATATCTTTGAAAGCTCAAAATGAGGTATTAGGCTAGGTATGAAGCACAAAGGGGGTTTTAAAATGATTTGGTTGGTTGGTTGCTGAGTTGGTCATGAGATCATAGACTGAGGAAGTAATGGGAGAAAAGGAACATAGCAGCAGGATGCTTCAACAAAGGGGATAGGTCAATAAAGTGCCATCCATTGGGCTATGGAGTCATGAAAGGAGAATTAATTGCAACAACTAGCCAAGGCTTTCAGAGTGCAAGTCATCTACACTAAAGGATTTTTTTGGATAAATGTTGAATGGAACATTAAGGGAAGAAGGTGAGAGAAGGAAAGACACCTAATTTCTGTCTATAGATCAGGTCAGAGGTCATTTAACTCCAGACCTGCTTGGAAATACTCTAAGGCAGCTTCAAAAGAAGGGACAAAGGGGCAGCTTGTAGATCGGACCAGAGGTCATTTAACTCCAAGTCAGCTTTAGCATGCTCCAAGGAAAACAAAGGTAAGTTTAACAGAAGAAATCTTAGAAAGGCTAGCTGGTCACACAAGGATCCTAGTGGACAGGGCTAACTCTAATCCCCAGTGTTCCCAAATCTTCCAGCTTAAACCCAATAAGAACAACTAACAGCAAAAAACATTTAAGGGAAGGAGAGCAGAGACATAAGGTACCTAACAAGGGTAAATCTTATGCCATGTTTCTGATGCAAGCCAGCAGAAAATGAAACAATATGAAAATGTAATAAACAAAGTTAGAAAAAAGTTACCAATAGTAATAGACCGGGATCCAAAGAAATGTGCTTGATTAATGATGCAAAACCAGTCATGTACACTGAGCTCAATGGCTAATATAGTCTAGACTTCTCCTCCCAACCTATTACATAACCACTACTATGCTACTCCCTCCCAAGACTGTTCTAACAGTCCAAACAAATTTCCATAACTGCAACAGCAACAACTGGACAACAACCTTTACAATTCGTTCTTGGGAATTCTTATAGGAGAAAGAGAATAACAGGGGTAGATGAACATTAAATTTGCTTCATCAAGACAAAATGGTGGAGGTATTTCATGCCCATACTGCTTAATGGAAATGCAGCTCTGTATGTACTCAGTAGACTGCTTGGGAAACCTGTCAGGCCAAGATTGACCTCCGATATTTCTTTGGAGTCCTTTCTGGCTGTAAGGCCCTCTGCGCTAGCCTTCTGGAATAAATGCACTGGTGGAAAGGCCGCGGGGTCTCCATGCTTCATAATGGTGGTCCTGACAGTCTTTAAGGGGCTTTTGTCAAGGCGATTAACTGCTTCTGGCATTGAGGCGGCACGGAAACTGCTGTAGGAAGGTGTACCTCTGGAGAAAACACGCTCTGCTATTAGGTAGCACAGTTATGACTTTCTGGTGCGCTCATTAGTTTCAAGCTGAGCCTTGAGTCCTTGAACACGAGATTATAATTGTTAATCTCCAATTATGTGCGAAAACCCTTCCAAAATCCGTCTCTGTTGTCTCGTTTGGCGACTAAATTGGCCTTTCTGTGAAACCTGCAAAATGAAATAAACCTATTACGAGCCCGGGCAGTGGTGGCAGAGTCAATGTTTCGGAGGCTCGTGGGAGCGGTGGTGGAGCAGTTTTGGGGTGGTGGAAATAATGGAGAAGGTGGAAGAAATGGTTATAGTGTAAAGGCCCGCAGATAAACACTTGAGCGAATTACAAAGGAGAACGGAGAAAAACAATGAAGTGGAGCCATGGATGTGGGACTCGGTCATGGAGGAGGGCGATTAGATCTGAGCCGTCAGATCTCAAATCCAACAGACGGTCAGATTTACTTCGGAGCATCGCAATCGGGAAGGGCAAGGGTGACACATTAACATATTTCCGATTGTGATTGGGAAAGGGTTGCGATTGGGGTGTGCGATGACCATTGGATTGACACAGAGATCAAAGGTATAGAATTGTTCGGAGGACAGAAAGGGGAGAGCGACAGGAGCGGAGCGAGATAATCTGGGCCGTCGATTTCAAATATGGAAGAATGGCTGTGATTGAATCGGGCAATCACAATCGGAGGGGGGACAGAGGTGACACACATTGAAACTTCTGATTGTGATTGGGTGGAGGAAGCGATGACCATCAGATCAGCGGGGAAAGGGATGGTCAAGATGAGATCCGGGGGGGCGCGATCGAGGATCGGAGGGAAAGGCTTGGTATTGATCAAGGATCGAAGGGAAAGGCTTGCGATTGATCGGGGATCTCAATCGCAAAGGGTAGGGGCAGCGATTGGAAGGTCCGATTGCGATTGGGCGGGGAGTGCGATTAGCGCTGGAACGTTCGATCCGGTGGGGATATTGATGGCGGAGAATACATCGCACGTCTTACAGACCAAAATTAATCACATCAGAGTATTTAAGTCTTACAAAGGAATTTAACATTCTGCTCCGGTTTTCCGATGCGATTGGCGCCCAGCCACTAAGCGCTTGGTCTTAGCGCTAAGGGTATATGTGGGGAAGTGGTTGAAAGGGGCCATCGGGAAAGGGGCTTAGGCCTATTATATGGTTTAAAAGTGGGTTTTGGCCCATTTTAATGTATTTCAAGGCCGGGAAAGGGTAACGATAGAGGGATAAGGGGAAATTTGACCCAACAAGGGGTGTGGGTAGACTTTGAAGGGGGAGGAAAGAGGATGAAAAAAAAGGCTTAGAGGGAATGAAATAAGAGGGAAACGTAGGCCTTTGGGCATTTCTTCACAAACAGAGAGGCTTTATAAAGAAAATCAGCAGAGGATACTTTATCAAAGGACAAAGGGCACTAGGAGGCTTCAAGGATGATGTGTTTTCAAGGGAAATGCATTCCTTCAAGGCTTGATAACATTTTAGCCCCTTGTTTGCTTGTCAAAAAATTTATGGGGGGCTAATAGTGGCTCCACATGGGGATGGCTTCTTCTTGAAGGAGTCAAGAATTTAGAGAATGATCTTTGGTGTAGGCCAGACGCCTGCTACTTGAACCATCCCTTTCTTTCTTTAAATCAGCTGCCACAAATCATGAAGACATCATATCGGTAGTAAAAATTCTCCCAAACAACTACCTACCCAGACTACAGTCCTAACAATTTTTCTTCTTAGGGTGCATTTGAGCTAGCAGACCCTTACATCATTTATTTTTTACAGACAAGAAAATAAACCTATTCTACTTCTACCCTTATTACTCCATGAGACCAGATTAGACTGTTGGCCTCATAGCTTCTCTACCTAATCTAATATTTGCTAGGATTAAACTGTCTAGCAGATTACTTCTCTACATTCTAAGCCAGGATTAAATTGTCTGACTTGCTGGACTTTGTAGAAAGTAAAAACAACTAAACACATGCTCACACACTGAGCTTTATTAATATTTCCTACCTATCCTACTCTAACTAGAAATCTCTGATGTTCTAGGTGATACAATAATGCCAATGCAGCCAGTGAAGCAGTAACAAAAAAGAATATGAGCACTGACTGCCTGCCAGAGATAACCACAGGGTGCTCTGCATGTGGTTCTTCAAAACTAAGGTCACCATTAGTAGTGACCACCTCTGATATGCATGGATCTTGAAAAGGACTGATGCTTAAGGGACCGAGCCAATCAGGGCCTCGATATATTCTACCACAGGATCAACAAAAACATGATGTAAACCTTTTTCCTCAAAACCTCCCATGACTGGTAGACTGTCTGAATCTTGGGCAATTTCAATCACTGCATTTGCAGTGAGGCTTTTGTAGTCAAACTCCTCTTCTTCCTGGTTGGGGGTATTTGGCATACGGGCATCAACCAAGAATACCTCTTCTTCCACTGGATCGAGACAAAGATGTCTATGGGAAATAAGATCTCCCTCATCTTTATTGCAGCCTGAACTGGAGGGCTCATCATATATGGCAGGGCTGTCTTCCTCTGACCTTGACCAGTTCTGCTGCAACGGACTGAACTCTGTGAAAAAATTAACATATTCTTGAGCACGGGTTTCCTGGATTACCTCGTCCTTTTCAAGAGAAGGCTCGTGACATTCGTCTTGCTCAAGATTTTATTCGTTCTTTTCTTCCTTGTCCTCTGCGCTAAAGAGCAGCTGGCTTCCATCCTCTAGGCAAGTATAACTGATTTTCGGATATAAATCAGAGGGAAGATTCAACGAATCTTCGTCTGCTATCATGCTTTCGGCTCTTTCTCCATCAGTATCATAGATAGCCTATATTGACTCATCATTTTCCTGAAGTTTATGGTCATGATCTTCCTCCCATGAATCTACTGATGATGGCCCTACAAGCTCAGTTTCCCTTTGGAAATAATTATCATCAGAGAGATCATCATCAAAGAAATCATGATTACAAGCATTGTTACTCATCAAGTCTTCAGGACTCTCAGTGAGTCTTTCTTCAAAATAATCTGCAAGTTCATTTTCCACTTTACGATCTTGTTCATTATACATGCTTTGCATGTAATTCATGTCTTGTAGTGATCTGGTTTGTATTTCTTGAGGAAAAGGAGCAGGTATTTTCCAATCATCCCCTCTAGTTTCAGCCTCATATTCTTCCTCTTCTGTGTTCAGCAGGGTATTGATCGTCTTTATCAATCTTTCCAATTTGATTTCTAAAGAGATCTGCCTTATTTGCTCTGTTCGGTCCTTCCTTGCTGCTTTTAATCTTTCCTCCCTGCACTTTATGTTGTATTCGACAGTGATTGCTACATTTTGCATTTCCTCCAGGCTCGAAGGTTCTCTTTCTCTTATATGGAATTCCACCTCGGGGTCAAAAGAACTTGGATAGTGCAATAAAGCCCATCCCAAGGGTGGTTTTATATATGAAGGTATTGCATCATATACCTTATTAAACCTGGCTGAAAATTTCTGCACTGTCTCTCCTGGATGCCTTCTCAAATTCTGATATTCTTTTAGGATGAGGAGAGCATTCTTCAGGGCTGCCCACCTATCAATAAAAACTTGAGAAAATTGATGAACGCTGAAAATGCTTGCCACTAGAAGGCTTTTGAACCAACTCTTAACATTTCCTTGTAATGACAAGGCAAACATTTGGATGCACACATCATCTTCTTCTATTTTATACAACTCAAGTAAATCCTCAAGTTTTTGAACATGTTCTTCAACAGTGGCCCTTTATTTTCTCCATCAAAATGAGGCAGTTGGTTTATAAGTTCTGAAGGAAGGGGTTGGAAGATAAGAGGTAAAACTAGAGGCTTATATATTTCTATGACCTTTATAGGTGTATGTGGTGTAACAATGGGCTCATGACTACTTGAAGCTTCTTTACGGGTGGGAGATACAACATGAGATTCTTGTTCCACCAGGTTCTTCATAGGAGTACAGGTCTGCTCATGATTTGGAGGCTGAGGCTTGAGATATTTCCCATACTCATTGTGGGTCTCATCTTTGTACACTTGATTAGGCTTAAGGTAGGACAGAACATAGCGGTAGAAAAAAACAATGAATTCTTTGAACCAAATCCAACCTATGTGTTCTATCCTTCTATGAGGTCTGGCCATCTTTCAGGTTCTTCCTCCAGTGGAGTCTTTGAGGATTATGGAGTGTGGAGTCTCCAGGTGGATGTATGTGAACATTTGAAGTAGGATGTTGTCCACCATCAGCAATTGAAAGCCAATCTAACCAGAGATTCTGGTTCTTTTGAGTGCCTAAGAATGTTTAAGGTGAAATGCACTCAGTCCCCAGTGGAGTCACCATTATGTTGGGGTTCCCATGTTTTGGCCAGATTGGCAAGACCAAAATATGAGACAACATTAGAACCTCTTTGGGGCCCTAGGATCTAGCCCTCCTGGACCCGGAGAGGGATCTCTCCATAGGACAAAGAATGATATATCTTTGAAAGCTAAAAATGAGGTATTAGGATAGGTATGAAGCACAAAGGGGGTTTTAAAATGATTTGGTTGGTTGGTTGTTGAGTTGGTCATGAAATCATAGACTGAGGAAGTAATGGGAGAAAAGGAACATAGCAGCAGGATGCTTCAGCAAAGGGGATAGGTCAAGAAAGTGCCATCCATTGGGCTATGGAGTCATGAAAGGATAATTACTTGCAACAACTAGCCAAGGCTTTCAGAGGGCAATTCATCCACACTAAAGGATATTTTTGGATAAATGTTGAATGGAACATTAAGGGAAGAAGGTGAGAGAAGGAAAGACACCTAATTTCTGTCTATAGATTAGGTCAGAGGTCATTTAACTCCAGACCTGCTTGGACATACTCTAAGGAAGCTTGCAAAGAAGGGACAAAGGGGCAGGTTGTAGATCGGACGAAAGGTCATTTAACTCCAGGTCAGCTTTAACATGCTCCAAGGAAAACAGAGGTAAGTTTAACAGAAGAGATCTTAGAAAGGCCAGCTGGTCTCACAAGGATCCTAGTGGATTGGGCTAACTATAATCCCCAGTGTTCCCAAATCTTCCAGCTTAAACCCAACAAGAACAACTAACAGCAGAAAACAATTAAGGCAAGGAGAGCAGAGACATAAGGTACCCAACAAGGGTAAATATTATGCCATGTTTCTGATGCAAGCCAGCAGAAAATGAAACAGTATGAAAATCTAATAAACAGAGTTAGAAAAACATCACCAATAGTAATAGACCACGATCCAAAGAAATGTGCTTGATTAATGATGCAAAACCAGTCATGCACACTGAGCTCAATGGCTAATACAGTCTAGACTTCTCCTCCCAGCCTATTACATAACCACTACTCTGCTACTCCCTCCCAAGACTGTTCTAACAGTCCAAACGAATTTCCATAACTGCAACAACAGCAACTGGACAACAACCTTTACAATTCGTTCTTGGGAATTCTTATAGGAGAAAGGGAATAATAGGGGTAGATGAACATTAAATTTGCTTCATAAAGACATAATGGTGTAGGTGTTTCATGCCCATACTACTTAATGGCAATGCAACTCTATATGTACTCTGTAGACTGCTTGGGAAACCTCTCAGGCCAAGATTGACCTTCGATATTTCTTTGGAGTCCTTTCTGGCTGTAAGGCCCTCTGCGCTAGCCTTCTGGAATAAAGGCACTGGTGGAAAGGTCGCAGGGTCTCCATGCTTCATAATGGTGGTCCTGACAGTCTTTAAGGGGCTTTTTTCAGGGCGATTAACTGCTTCTGGCATTGAGGCGGCACGGAAACTGTTGTAGGAAGGTGTACCTCTGGAGAAAATACGCTCTGTTGTTAGGGAGCGCAGTGATGACTTGCTGGTGTGCTCATTAGTTTCAAGCTGAGCCTTGAGTCCTTGAACATGGGATTATAATTGTTAATCTCCAATTATGCCTGAAAACCCTTCCAAAATCCATCTCTATTATCTCGTTTGGCCACTAAATTAGCCTCTCTGTGATATCTGCACAATGAAATAAACCTGTTACGAACCCGGGCAGTGGTGGCAGAGACAATGTTTGGGAGGCTCGTGGGAGCGGTGGTGGAGCAGTTTTGGGGTGGTGGAAATAATGGAGAAGGCGGAAGAAATGGTTATAGTGTAAAGGCCTGCAAATAAACACTTGAGCGAATTACAAAGGAGAACGGAGAAAAACAATGAAGCAGAGCCACGAATGTGGGACACGGTCATGGCGGAGGGCGATTAGATCTGAGTCGTCAGATCTCAAATCCAACAGATGGTCAGATTTACTTTGGAGCATCGCAATCAGGAAGGGCAAGGGTGACACATTAACATATTTTCGATTGCGATTAGGAAAGGGTTGTGATTGGGGTGTGCGATGACCGTTGGATTGACACGGAGATCAACGGTAGAGAATTGTTCAGAGGACAGAAAGGGGAGAGTGATGGGAGCGGAGTGAGATAATCTGGGCCGTCGATTTCAAATATGGACGAACGACTGTGATTGAATCGAGCAATCACAATCGGAGGGGGGACAGAGGTGACACACATTGAAACTTCCGATTACGATTGGGTGGAGGAAGTGATGACCATCAGATCGGCAGGGAAAGGTATGGTCAGGATGAGATCGTAGGGGGGGCGCGATGGGGTCGGAGGAAAGGCTTGCAATTGATCAGGGATTGGAGGGAAAGGCTTGCGATTGATCGGGGATCGGAGAGAAAGGCTTGCGATTGATTAGGGATCGCAATCGCAAAGGGTAGGAGGTGGCAGCGATTGGGAGTTCCGATTGCGATTGGATGGGGAGTGCGATTAGTGCTGGACCATTTGATCTGGCGGGGAGATCGACGGCGGAGAATACATCGCGGGTCTTACAGACCACAAGAAATCACATCAGAATTTTTAATTCTTATAAAAGAATTTAACGTTCTGCTCCGGTTTTCCGATGCGATTGACGCCTAGGCACTAAGCGCTTGGTCTTAGCGCTAAGGGTATATGTGGGGAAGTGGTTGAGAGGGGCTACTGGGAAAGGGGCTTAGGCCTATTATATGGTTTAAAAGTGGGTTTTGGCCCATTTTAATGTATTTCAAGGCCGGGAAAGGGTAACGATGGAGGGATAAGGGGAAATTTGACCCAACAAGGGGTGTGGGTAGACTTTGAAGGGGGAGGAAAGAGGATGAAAAAAAAGGCTTAGAGGGAATGAAATAAGAGGGAAACGGAGGCCTTTAGGCATTTATTCACAAATAGAGAGGCTTTATAATGGAAATCAGTAGAGGAGACTTTATCAAAGGAAAAAAGGCACCAGGAGGCTTCAAGGATGATGTGTTTTCAAGGTAAATGCATTCCTTGAAGGCTTAATAACATTTTAGCCCCTTTTTTGCTTGTCAAAAAAGTTATGGGGGGCTAACAAGTTTCACTACTATTTATTAGGAAGTTTCGTAGCAAAGATTGTTATTTCACAATGTAAAACGCTACGAAAAACAGGTAAAACTGATTTAACTGTCATTTTTGAATTTAAATGCCTGGTAAATGAAATCTGACACCTAATGATGACTGATGGGACATGACATGACCTAAATTAATGTGGGTTTGAACCTTAGGATGGTTAAACATGTAAAAATTTGAAATTTTCCTATACCAACTTGAAAAGCTTAAGGAAACCTTTGACAAATGAACTCTATGACCATGTCAAATAATGTTTCACATTTTTCTGAGTGATAATAGAGGTTATGGCTCCTTGACTAGTAAAAATCTATCTTTTACTGAGATTTACATTCACCAAGGGTTGTGGAATTAACACACTGTAAAACCTATAAAAAAAAAATTTCACCATCCCACCAAAATTTGTAACTTGTTATATCTAAAAATAAATTTTCATCACATTAATATTTCATAATAGAGTCAAGATACATTTTCATTACATTAATATGTCTTGACAGAGTAAAAAATTAATACATGGCATGGGGGATTATACAAAAATGATTTTCTTTGTTGCAGAGTTAATTTTTGCCCATACGATTTTACCAACCATAAATTAAATTTCCATTTTCTTTTTAATTTATCTCATGTGTTGTTGAATGGGTAATATTTACCCCTGTTCATAACTTCATTTACTTCAACTCCTTATCTACAAATTACAAACTCAATCAATCAGCAACCTGCAAAACATTTATTTGAGATAGCTTTTGTCAATTCATTTAAAACAATGGTTGGAATTGATTTTCCAACAACTCAAACCCTCAACTTAGCACATAATCTCCCAGGTACATAACACCCACTCACACTACTACATTAACCAACAATAGCAATCCTGATGCCGCTTGGTTGTGATTTGAACTGTTGGGAAAAATACTGAGAGGGGGGGGGTGAATCAGTATTTACTGCATAATCAAATCTTTTTACTTTTTCATTCCTTAAAACCCATACGCTACTTTACTTCAGTAAACTAGCGTATATACGCGATATATATACACAAATTACGTACCAGCTGCTTGACGATTATTAATTCTATTATATTCCAACATCCACAACTGAGGTGTCATTCTTCGTGGTTTTAATCCAGTTTCTTCTTTATCATTGAAAAGACTTTTTTCAGTAGTACGATACTTATGGTTCCTAGGGAGGAAGTGCCTAAACTCATCAAACACCATCTTTCTTAACTCTGATGAATGACAATACTTCATCTTAGGGCCACAAACTGGACATGCAAATCTACCCTTTTTTTGAAGACCTGCAATAGATGGATCAATAACAATTAATATACTATGAGATCATTTTTAAAACATGCAATATGGTATATCTAATTTAGATAATTATGCATTATATTACAGTCCAAAAAAATATTACATACCACAAACATGTGTTAGTCCTAGGGCATCATGAATTGTCCATACAAGCATTCCATGACATTGAAATCTCTTCTGCTTGATTGGTTTAGTGATGTCATACATAGTGATGACATGCCATAACTGTATTAGCTCATCGATAAGAGGCTCAATATATACATTCATATCTTTGACCTGGTACTTACCTAATTGTTCAAAATTATGGTACATAATAATTACTACCATGATATATGTATATATAAGTAAGTAAATAAATAAAATATATATTTATGCAAACAACGAGAGAAATGAAAATGTTACATTCAAATAAATAATGTATCAAATACCTGGAATAATCATAACCAACATTATGTGCTCCCTCTTTATTGATATCCAAGGAGTAATGTTATTGTTGATAATGAAAATAGGCCACACTGAGTAAGTATATCTAAGCTCTTTGAATGGATATTACGAGGTTCATTTTTAAAATCTACCTATTTTTCCTCGATTTATCTAAATGCAGAACCATCTGTAGGCATTCGAAGAACACCATCTCCACTTCTATTCTTTGAATGGTAATCCATAAACTGTGCTATGCTGTTACACCTGAACATTCGCTGCAAACGTGGAATTATGGGAATATGACAAAGAACCTTTTGAGGCACCTTTTTGGTTAGTTGATATGTTCGATATCTACTGGTACCACATTTCGGACATTCTGTTTTCAACGCATGTTCTCCGTAATATATAATATGATATTTAGGACATGCATCTATAGTGTTATATTCCATTCCAAAGTGTTTCATAATAGCACGTAGATCTCGATATGTTCGAGGTAAAGTATTTGGCGATAGTAAAAAATATTCACCCAACAATCTACAACATAAACAAAAAGTAGTGTCTTGTAAAGATTATTAATCATATATATATATATATCATAGTTATTAAAACTGGAACCGGTGGAGCTAATGAACCGGGTTTCGAACTGGAACCGGTCTAACTAGTAGCGGTCAGATCTCAATGAACCGGTTTTAAAAAAAATACATTAAATACTTATTTTTTAATAAAAAAATATATATATATTTTTAAGATTTGCAACCATGATTCCAAGCCAATAGAGACAAAATATGAAAAGTTTTATCATTTATGTACCATGCAAAGGTGAATATATCAAAATGGCACCAAATGCAATACATATCATCGAAAAATACATAAGCAAACTTGTTG
The DNA here is from genome assembly GCA_034641835.2 of Pinus albicaulis. Taxonomy (NCBI): domain Eukaryota; kingdom Viridiplantae; phylum Streptophyta; class Pinopsida; order Pinales; family Pinaceae; genus Pinus; species Pinus albicaulis. The sequence goes on along the minus strand of JAXQQM020083028.1, from coordinate 4,118 downwards.
AAGTAATGTATCGGGTTTCTCTTATATTATTCACTGTGTTTTATTGCTGAGTTAATATTATAATATAAAATATGTCCCTGCTCAGATCTGTTGTCAATTCATTGTATCAACCTTAAAGACAATTCTAGGTTCAGTATATATATATATCAGACCAGCATTTTGAAGATCTTGTATTCTTCATTATCTATGTTTGCTTGGCAATAAATTTCTAGAAAAAACATCTACAACACTTAGAGGTATTGAATTGGTTTATGAAACCCACTATTAGTTCTATTTGTAACAAGTTGAGAGAGCATTACAACTTCAGCAGTCTGCTCACAATGTGTTTGACAAAAATTATCACTGAAAAGAGTCATTAAAACCCAGAAAACTCAGTGGCCAGTTTAGTGCATTTCCAAGCGGGAATTTTCTAGTGGTCAATTTATTATTGCCAGTCAGATTTTCATTAGGTTGTATGTTGTTGTCCCTTGAGTGGCGTCAGACCATTTGCATCAGTCTTGATGTCATGATCAAATTGCTTGTATGTTGTGTGAAAGGTTTTGTATTTATGCTACTGCTATGTGTGAGCAGAGAGAGAGGGTCTGACAATTCCTAGCTGAGTGTGAAATAAGGTTGCTGCTGATTGTTTTGAGAACAGAAATTGTCATCAAGTACACTTGATGAGTTGCATGCTGCCAGGGATTTTATGCTAGCCAGCCTTGTATTTATCATTCATCATGTGTATTGTTGCTACTATAAGGTGTTGAGTATGAGTTATTAGACAAGTTTTTTGCTAGTATAATAGAGGAATTTGCAGCTCATGGAGGAGACACTGAGGAATTCGCAACTCATGGAGGAGCACCTAACCGGCCGGTTAATTACAGAACTAGCTGGTTTATGCATAAACCGGCCGGTTCCGTACTTAACTGGCTGGTTAGGTCTGGTTAACCGACCAAAACATGTGAGAATAGGCTATTGACCGGGTTGCAAGGCCGGTTCCAACCGGCAGCCATCCTGATCGGTTGGTTTTGATAACTATGATATATATGTGTGTGTGTGTGTGTGTGTGTGTGTGTACACAACTTATATATATATATATATATATATATATATATATATATATATATATATATATATATATATATATATATATATATATATATAAGTTATTATTTTACACATTTATTACAACTAAAAAGGGGAAAATAATCAACATTTACATATATGCATCATATATAATAATATTACATGCCTCTTAGGAGTTGTGTCATAAGACTGCTCACAAATTATTCATAACCTTGCTCACCACAACAATAAAGGCAGAGCTATGAATCCCAAGCTCAGCGCATGACACAACTCCTAAGGTATGTAATATGTATATATGATCACATATATGTAAATGTTGATTATTTTCCCTTTTTTTAGTTGTAATAAATGTGTAAAATAATAACTTATATATATATATATATATATATATATATATATATATATATATATATATATATATATATATATATATATATATATATATATATATATAAGTTATTATTTTACACATTTATTACAACTAAAAAAAGGGAAAATAATCAACATTTACATATATGTGATCATATATACATATTGCATACCTTAGGAGTTGTGTCATACATCTGTTCGACAAATTATTCATAAACTTTAAGTTCACCAGCGACAATGTAGCAAAGAGAAGAGTTGCATTTGAGAGTTCAAAAGTCATTCACACTTCATGACTTTTCAACTCGAGGTAAGCATCATAACACTTCGCCATCATCAAGTATCTCTCACCATCACTTGGTCCAATTTCACCATACAAGTCTCCTGTGAGCATTTTGATTGGTTCCATCACACGTGAACCGCCCTTAGACACTGCAACAAGCAAGATCACTCATTGGATCATTAAAATTACCTTCATCATTCGCTTCATGTTCTTCACCTTGTACAACATCATTTCCAATACTAATATTTGCTGCAATATTCTCTTGTACTGGTGAAACATCATCTAATATACTACTATTTAGCTGTGGAAGTTGGTTGATCATCTGCAAAAAGTTGGGGGGGCAACTGTGCCTTTATGAAAATTACAAACATTAATAATTAAACATTAGTGCGCATATAAAAAATATTAAAATAATATAAAATTTTACGATATAATCAAAATGAAGATAGATAATTAATTACCACGGGACGATAGTCATTCGATCCACCATCAATATGCCCATATTTCCTACAATGCACTGTTGTTGTTGCTATTAAAACTCTAACATTATTTCTCATACAACATTTTTTACAAGGGCAATAAACTCTGCCATCACCCCTTTCACCCTTTTGAATTTTTTTTCCAGCTCCAATGTTTTCTTCCATTGATGCAAATCATCCTATAAAGAAAACAATAAATCTCTCTCAATGGTGTATAAAACCCAAGACTTGTTGAACTCAATGGGAGCTCAATATATAAGCAAAAAGAAAATAAAAGTGGGCATTTTACAAATTGTGAGCTTTTTACAAAATGTGGGCTTTTTACAAAATTGTGGGCTTTTTACAAATTGTGGGCTTTTTACAAAATTGTGGGCTTTTTAAAAATTGTTTATATTTTTAATAAAATGTGGGCTTTTTACAAAATTGTGGGCTTTTTACAAATTGTGGGCTTTTTTTATTCTTAATGCATTTTCTGTAGAATACTAAACAGATTTGTCCAAAATTTGAGATGCAAATTGTAGTCTCTACTACGTTTGGAAAATTGGAGGTTTATAAAAGATAAACTGCGAACAAAATTGTACCACTATGATAAGAAGCTATCAGAAGCATTCCTTCTAATTCACAAATGTAAAACTACCTTAAGAATTCTTATGGTTGATATAAATATTAGAGCATGGCAGTTAAATGTAGTAGTTATGCTAAAATACTGAATAATAGCTTGAGAGTGCTCTTCAAATACTGTACGAATGAACCAAATTAAATTTGTACCATTACTAAAGATAAATGGAAAAAAATAGTCAATTTTGATATCGTGAAGTTATGTCTTTCTCGGTAGCAAACTGGGGATAGGATGGAAAATATGAGAGAACTAAGTTCCAAGGACTAAAAAACCAAGGCCAACATAGTTCTGCCTTGAATCAGAGACAAAACAAAGTTTCCCAAAAAAGTGTTTGAGAGCACCCATTGAAGCTCCTATATATAGCAGAGTCAACATTTTCCTATTGAACAAGTTTGTATAGTCAAAGCCACAGCAAGAGAAGATAGCCACGATCCTAAATGAGAACCAAAGCCAAAGCTAAGACAGATCCACGTTTAGCAGAACAAGACAGCCATAGCAAAGGATTTGACCACAGAACCAGATCATGAGAGATAGCAAGATTCTTGCTTACACTGTGGAAATGTAGAAACTGTACAAGGGCTTTGCTTCTAGCAGATATCATTGTGATAGTAATTTCTATGGTGTTGTAAGCGCTCATTAGTAGAATCTTAAAGCCATTCTGGAATTCTTTTAACCTGGAGAGGGTTTTCTGTGGTTATAAATCCTCATGTTCAAATTCCATTTTGGATTGGTTGTGTTTGATATTATGTTTTTACTGTCCACAGTTGAATTTTCGCACAGAAATTTATCATTCTAAAGCGGAGCAATTTTGCGATGTTTCTTTTGCTTCCTATTGTGAAGTATTTCGCTCAGAACTCTACTCGTTGTAACAGAGGTCTTGGGCATAAAACAGGGGACTTGGGTTTTTTGGAATCAAACTTCAGGTTAAGATGCTCATCTGAAGAATGGCACAGTGAGCCTTAGCATGGAGTTGGGAGTACCAATTTGAAGTTCAGGTAGGGCATTGTACAATAGACCAATTATATTTTTGGACCCTAATACAAAAGTTTCTTATTCTTTCAAAACGTGTTTCTCCTTTTCTGTAACCAATGTGGATCATGTTCTTGTTTCAATTGGGGATGGATGAGCATTTTTTATTTCTCCAGATGATCACTCTCTGGGTAGCCCTGGAGGCTATTTGGGGGTGATGATTCCAATAGGTCTCAATGAACTGTTGCCCTCACTGGGGAATACTATTGTAGTGGAATTTGATACTATTTTGGATGTTGAATTCCATGATCCTAATGGAAACTAGTACCTTCAGCTC
>JAXQQM020091066.1:0-38070 GCA_034641835.2 Pinus albicaulis | reverse complement strand
CTTCATCGGATATATAGCTGGATTCTTTGACAACTTCCTTTTCCTTTCCTTTTGTAGATGCCTTAAAAGCAGCTTCTCTTACTTGAGAAGGGCCTCCTTGTCTCATTTCAAAAGCAGTCAGAGTACCATGTAATTGAACAATAGTAAGAGTTTGAAAATCTTGCCTTTCTTCAATAGCTGAAACTTTAGAGTCAAATTTTGAAGTCAATGATCTTAAGACCTTTTCCACCAGAGTAGTATCAGTTATGGTTTCACCCAAATTTCTCATTCGATTTACAATATCATCCAGACGAAGAAAGAAACTGGCAACACTCTCATCACCATGCATCTTCAAATTTTCATATTCAATTCTAAGAGTTTGGAGTTTTGCACTTTTTACCTTTGTGTCTCCTTCATAGCTTAGAATGATTTTGTCCCATATTTCTTTTGCTGAATGTAGCTGCATCACTTTAGCAAATTCCGATTCAGACATGCTTCCCAATAAGACATTCACTGCTTTGGCATTGATTTCATACTTCTTTCTTTCAGCTGCATCAGTAGGAATACTTGCCGGGTATTGATAACCTTCTTCCACGATTGCCCATACATCTGCACCAAGACTTTGCAAATATGCTTTTGTACGTACCTTCCAGAATATCAGATTGCTTCCATTGAATAGAGGTGGCTTTATAGACATTACTCCTTCTTGACTTCCCATTGCGACGGATCTCCTTTAAGCGATCAAGCTTCTGCACAAGGACCCGCTCTGATACCAATTGTTGGGAAAAATACTGAGAGGGGGGGTGAATCAGTATTTTCTGCAAAATCAAATATTTTTACTTTTTCATTCCTTAAAACCCATACGCTACTTTCCTTCAGTAAACTAGCGTATATACGCGGATCCCCTTTATGAAACTAGCGTATACACAGAGATCTAGATCAGTCATTAAACCTTTACTTATATTATTCCATCATTCATTCATCGGGTGCTCAATAAACAGTAAACAAGTGCAGTAAGAACAGAATAAACCATCACACAAAGCATCACACATGAACACCAGGATTTTTAGGTGGAAACCCAAATCGGGAGAAAACCACCGCTGCAGTTGCTCAGCCTTCAATATTTTATTATAGAGAAAACATCTTACAACACATGTGCTGGCGCAGACTTGACCAGCACGCAGGCACCCACCTGCGCTCGTTTACCAGCCTCTCCTGGAAGGGAGCTACGACCCCCTGACTCGTTTACCAGCCTCTCCTGGAAGGGAGCTACGACCCCCGATCTCGTTTACCAGCCTCACCTGGAAGGGAGCTACAACCCCCTGACTGAAGGCTACAACCCTCAGCACCACCTTGGACCACGTTTCATCAATTTTCACACTGGATCCAAACACTTCAATAGAACAACATTTGCAGGCCACATTTCATCATATTTTCATACTGGACCCTTTCCATATTTTTAAGCACAACCATATATCACCAACAGATACATATCAATACTGATCAGATAGCAGAAACATAGCAGAACAGATCAGATATTTCATACCCCTTGCTTCAGCAAACCCTAGTTTGCATACGCGCTTTTACTTCACTGATGTTGCGTATATAAGCGCTTCCGTCCACACAAACCAGCGTATACCACAGTGTATATTTTATTGCGCATACGCGCTTTTACTTCATAGAAGCCGCGTGTATACGCGCTTCCGCCGCGGCGAAGTAGCGTATAGATCTTCAATGATTACAGAGCTGCATACTTCATTAGATCAGATATTCAGTTCAGATCTACCCTTTTGCTTCAGACAGATGTTCGCCTAGATGTTCACCTCATCACAGATCTAGACCTTTCATAAGCAGATCTAATCACTCCATAAAAAGATCTAGCAAATACAAGTACATTTCAGATCTAGAAATCCCGCTTCATCATTTCTTCATAAGTGCATCATAGATTCAGATCTATCATCAAACCTTTACCCTTTCCATACAGATATACTTCATAGCGAAGTCTTCATTCAAGATTAGACATCTTGCTCCCACACCCATTATTTGCACAATGAATTTCTTTTCCTTATATAGGCTTATCCTTTTTCAATACCACGGCCAAAGCAATACCTTCAATACCACGGGCAAAGCAATACCATGGCCTTCAATACCACGAGCCTTCAATACCACGGCCCCCGGATTTGCACTTGCAAGTTTTCGCCCATACGACTCGGGTACGTTCCTTTCCGCGTGCATACGCGACTTCCCCTAGGCAAATCCGCGTATACTTAGAGACATACTCTTTTCATCATACTTTGTTACTTCCGACCCTTTCTTCATTGCCTTCTGTAAATACTGTAGATACATCAGATTTCCTTCATCAAGGACATATTCTATCAAACACAACTTCATCAAGTAAGTTGTCATCATCTTCATCAAGAGGGTTTCCTTTCAAGTACAACACTCAACATCATATCATCAACAATCATCATATCACTTCAGATTTACATCATTTAACAAGTCCATCAAGTCAAGCATAACTTCATCAGGTGGAGTGCCATCAAGGACAATACATGTCAACAGTCGCACGTCTTCATCTTCATTCAGTGGGTTGCCATCAAGGACAACACTCTGCATCATATTTCCAACACGATATATGAGCTCATTTTATTATTTCATGTTCAAACCTTAGAGAGTTATGTTAAGAAGGGTGTGACTAAGTCAACACACTTGATATAGTAAACAAAGGAAGGGTTCAATATGATATGAGCGATGTATTAAAGGGGACCAAGATTAACACAAGGCATATAATATATCAGATATGTATAGTGCCTAAAGGGGCCCCGTCGAATCGTTGCGTTGGTATTGTTAGGATTAACCATTGGAGAAAATGCTGAAGGTTTATATGTTTATATATACTAATTCTGACCCTCGACTATGTTGCGATTAACGAAGAGGTAACCCAAACTTTAGACAGTGCATTATATTATTATAAACAAGGCGAGTTAAAATAACTCTGGAGCCCGAAAGGTTATATAACTACATATATTAGTGCAGGGTTTAAGTCTGAGTCAAAGACTTAATATAATGTTGACGAAGGATATTATATGTGTAGTGTGGGACCCCATGTAAAACGGAAGAGTACAATGCATGTTTATTCCGAGAATCTTAACCCAAGCTGAAGGATATATAAAAGCTGAAGCGGTAAAATATATATATGTGTAGTGCTTTATATACAAGGGACCAAGGTTACAGTATACAGCACATGTATTGTATTCTTGTGCGTGAGATTAAAAGAAAAAAAGGTTCTTTTGTTCGAGTTTAAAACAAATGATGTATTATAAGGTGGGACCCTCACGAATCGCATTAGACAAAATCATAACAACAGAACATGTTAATTAAAAGTTCCGATTGCGATTGCGGACCTGATATGTTATAAACAGTGACTCATATTTGTTTGAGTTCCGGCTTAAAGTGCATCGGAGCGATTCATCACATCGGAGGTGAAAGAGTAACAAACAAACTGAAAGTTTCAATTGCGATTGAGTGATCGGATGATAGCCGTCGGATTTGCTGAAGGATGGACGGCAGATATGAGTTGTTTGATTACATGGTGGGGCCTTTGCTAATCGCATCGGCGGAAATCTAATGACCAAGTCACAGGAACATTATGAATGTTGCGATTGCAATTGAAATAAATGAGGTGGAGTATAGCTGGCATGTGGACTCCATTCAAAAGATAAGATTAATACAAGTTTGCTCCGAGTTTTTATACCAAATCTGAAGAGTTAAAGGAAAACAAAGTGGCATGTATATATGTGTAAAACGATATATACATATTTATATATGTGAACAGTTAATCATCGGTTCGAAGTGAGAGCAGAGCATCGGAACATACAACTGGAAGTTGCCATTGCGATTGATCGCAATCGGAAGTATTCAAGAGGTGATTCATCGCATCGGAGAATAGAGCAAGCTCGGTGAGTGGGCTCGAAAGGGAATTTTATGTATTAAAATGATTTATTATTGTTATATCGCCGAAGAGTTATTTGAGTTATATAACGCGGCAGTTTTATATGCAGCAGTTACACCACGACAGTTAACAGGAGAGCAAGCAGAGCCGAAAAAGACAGAGACAGTCACAGAAAAGACAAACACACGGTGATCCAAAACTGAATGGGTTGATTTGTAATCCATATTGTAACTGAATGTAAACGCTTTTTAATTGGTTTATATTGTTTGTGATGTGCTGGCAAGTCTCCGTAGGAAACAAAACTCCACTGTAAAACTGAAAGTTGTACAAATTGTTGTAGTTTTCTGAATGAGCTGGATAAAGAAGTGAGGAGGCAGAAGGCACAGAGTCAGGGCTATTCACTTTGAATTCCCTGTGGAATACTAACAGTTATGAGGGAAATTGCATAAAGGATATCACATTGATATGCAGAAAGAGGTCAGAGAATGCAGAGTATGAAGAATTGAGGCAAAGAAGATAAGAAGGAGGAGCAGAAAGAAATGCTACAGAACAAAGCTAATATCCAAGGTAAATCAGCAAATGTTTTCTTTTGATAGAATGAGGAAGTTGGAGCTTCCCTATCAAGTTGAAGCTTGATAGATGTCAGTTGTAGCTGACCGAGGTTGGAGCCTCATGTAGGTTGGTGCCTGCAGAAAATCAGTGGTGAGAGGGAGTTGGAGCTTGCCTTTGTATCACAACAATAATAAGATGTGGTTTTCCCCCTTTATGGGTTTCCACGTATATCTGTTGTCTCTGTGTGGGTTGCCTATGTGTTGATATGTTCTATCCAATATTCATAACACTGCCGCTACATATTAAGACTGCTCACATATTAAGTTGGTTATAAAATTAAGTTGTAAATAAGCTTGATGAAAAGTTTTAAAATGCTTATGTATGTGTTAAACCGATTCACACCCCCCCCCCCCCCCGCCCCCACTCAGCCTTAACTAAGGATTCAACAATATTCCCACAACACTTTACAACGTTGAATATTAATTAGGTTTGAAAAGATGAAAATTATGTTTAAGAAAGACAATGGTTACTCTCTTATAGAGTAGATAATGTTGAGAAGCTCAAAGCCCCACTTTATCATCCAAGGAGAAGCCTTTCTTTCAAGGAATAATGCCACCAAAGTGGACAATATCGTTCCTTGGAATAACATGATTATTGTTGACAATTGAGTTGGATATTTCTTTACTATTGGAGCCTGTAATCAAAACAATATCAAATCTACACATGATTTGTCAGACTTTTAGTCTACCCTAGATTGAATTAGTGGTTCTTATATCTGCTTCTTCGCACATGTTCAATGGTGGAGAAGGATGTAAATTCCTGAAATGTAAGCCATCCGAACCAAAATAAACAACCAAATGAGGTGAATTATGTGAAATGGGCTTACTGCAATGACATTTTCCAAGATTCTTGCAAAATCAATATTGTTGGGTCGTTCCTTTCCTACTAAATATGTTTCTCTTGGTTACTTTTTTTATTGTCTTTAATTTGTAAGGGTTTTGTGATATGGGAAACATAAATCACTATATCGGATAGGCTAGTATAATTTTGATGGATCATTATTTGGTTGAGGCATTTTTTTATATTTTTTGAACATCACAATATATTGTTATTTGATCCAATGCTACACACATGCAGAGAAGGTGAAAAATATATATTTTTTGGGTCATAATTGCTCGCTGGTATTGATAGTGGAATATTAGGCCATTTGCTATATGTAATTTTTTTTTGCTAGCTGTCATTTTTTTCTTTTCTGAAAAGAAAGGAAAATTTGGTAACACCTCTACGGTGGAAAATTCACATGTTCTAAACCTAAATCCCCACAAAATATCTCTGCACAGTTTCAGACGCAAATACAATTTTCCTCAATTTATGCGATACCTGATAATCTTGACATGACTTTCCATTATAGAGAAAAAATGCACATGAAGATGACAGTTCACAATTTGATCCGTGTAAAAGAAGATTTGTTGGATTTCACATTATCTAAACTTTTTTCTTGTAGCAAATGTGTGTACTCTAGCAACGTTGTTAATCTCAACTTATGTGTTGGAGTCAAATGGTTGATATCTAGAGGTGTTTTTAATCTCATACATTGTGTTGGATTCAAATGGATGTTTTCCAACAAGGTTGTCTTCTAATAAGGTTTTCCTCATGTGAATGTTGCAGTGTGAGTTGTCAAATCCCTATTTTTCCAACTTTTCATCTTTTTCCTTACCCTACAGTATAGTATAAAGTCCTACAATTATACAAATTGTTAGGGTAAATAAATATTCTTTAGATATTCCTTACCTCCTAAATAAAGTGGTAGACTTCACAGAAATCTGAACCTTAGGAAATATTGTTTAAAAAACAAAACAAAATCAAGAAAAAGAAACCCAAATCAAGATTTCAAGAGAAAAAAATAGAGGTGAGAAGAAAATAATACCTAAAACCTTCACTCTTGCTCAATATTGTGAGCCAATTCATTCCCACCTATGCACCCATCAGAGATAAAATCTAAAACAATATTCTGTACAATGGAATTGAAAGTAATTACGTCCTACATTTCTGATTTTGAAAAAAAAAAAAAAAACATATATGATAGCTTTGACACTTCAACACGAAAATGGAATGAGTGTAGGCTTTATTCCTCCTCCTTTGAACGCATCAACAGAAACATTGCATTCTTTCTTTGACAGTTCAAAACAGAAATGGAATGATTCTAGGGTTTCTTCGAATGTATCAACATTGAATTCTAAAGTAGCTGTAGGCTCAGGGCACGGGTTGAAAACACAAATCCAACTGCATCGCGGCTGCTCGTCGAGGAAATCATGGCAGGCTGCAGATACAAATCCAACCACATTCTGGTTGCTGTTCGATGCAATATTTCAAAGAAGTGTCACTGAAAGAAAATAATATATACAATTTTGGAAAACAAAAACTGATATATACAATCTTGGAACGGATGGGTAACTAAATTAACAGTCTTGTTAAAATTAACAATTATTAGTTTTTTTTAATTTGATGAGTTAAAAATTTTCAATTGTCTAACATTTTATTTGATGGTGAAGAGGGATACACACTGATTATTTAGAGAATTGTTTTCAAAGAAAAACACCTTATACATAAATATTCTCATGCTTAACGTTCTTGATATTCAAAAACACATTTGATGTTGGTACATGCAATAATAATGGAACACTGAAATCACACACTAATATGTGTCTATTGTTGTATGTCTCTTGACGTCCTTAGTAGTTAGGAATATTTTGTTTCTTGATGACAATATTAAAATGGAACGTTAAAACCATACATTCGCATGGTCTCTATTTGCATGGTTCTTTTTGGAAGTTTTATATTTTGAAATTATTTTGGATTTTTTGTAGATTTGACTACATTAATTATGTTTGGTTTAGATTTTACTTTTAAATCATTAGATGTAGTTTTATTTTTTTACATTTTGGTTTATTATTATTAATATTTTAACTAATTTCCATGAAAATTAATAAATATTTTTTGAACTAATAAGTTTAATTATTCATTTTATATGGCATTTAAAAATACACTTTAAAGAATGAAACATTACACATTGCTACTAGGCATTCAATGGGATCTATGGGGATGAGAAGGATGCAATTATATTCTAAATTGTACACTCTAAAAGAGACTTGCACTTGAAAAAATTTGATACCTCTCTATGTATGGTAAATCCTTCCTTAAGATGGATATATACTAGTTATAAGCATCCTCTATTGTATAAACATTTATGTGAATATTGTTAAACTATTTTTATGTAAGTATCCTTTATTATGGCAATTTTGTATATATATATATATATATATATATATATATATATATATTATGATAAATTAATGTTTTATTTATTAACAATGATGGGTAGTTAGTTTTAATATAAAATTTATGAATAGAATTTCAAACAAATCACTTCATTCACTTGGAAAAAAATATTATAAAAGAAAAAATAAAAATAAAGTAACAAACCATATTTCCAAAACATTTTCTTTTAAATACATTAGTAGAAAAAAATTAATAACTATTGTGATAATTAGTTATTACATTTTAAAATCTTATGACCATTTCTTCCTTGATTTTGTTAAAATAGCTTTATTTATATATAGTTTTTAATTTTTAGGATTTTGTGAATTTTTCTTTCCTAACTCTGTTAAACTTGTATTATTTATACATAGTTTTTATAATAGTTAATAATTATTATGATAATTAGTTATTAATTTTTAGAATCTTGTGAGCATTTCTTTCTTAATTTTGTTAAAATATTTTTATTTATATATAGTTACTAATTTTTAAGATTGCATAAGTTTTTCTTTCCTAACTTTGTCAAATTTGATTTATTTACACATAGTTCTTATAATATAACTATTATGATAATTAAACGGAAGGTGTCTTTTTTCGAGGCATTGTCTACCTTTTTCATCTCCATTTGACATTTTTCTATTTTATCTTTTGACATGTGTCAACTTTAAATTAAGAAAAAAATGAACCATTTTTCTAAATAAAATTTTCTTATATATAAATGAATGTTATAAATAGTAATGAAGAACTTATCATGGAGGAATTGAAGAAGAAGAAGAAGTTACTTTAACATTCACGAGGCTAAATATATCCTATGGGACAGATTGATTCTCTATCTGGCTCTTTTATTCTACACTTTTCCTGTGATGTTTCATAATAAACTCTCTAAGTTTCTCGAAAAATCCCTTCCTGAATAGAATATCCCAATAGCTAGCTGCCAAAATATCTGCATAACTTTCCCTGTTGTCTTTGAAGGCCTCACATTCTAAAGTGAAATGCTTTTCAGTTTCCATTTTCCAAAAGAGAAAAAAATACATACTCTTTCCTCCCACACTTCTTTTTGCGTTTTCCAGGGCCGTGTTTCACAGTGGAGTTGATGCGAATTAGTCCTTAATTGAGCAATAAGAATTTTAGCTCTCCAAGAAATATTGGCCCCTATGTATGCTTTTTGTTGATGATTATGAGTGGGATTAAACTCTTTAATATAATACATTTTCTTCCTCCCTAGCTCCTTCTCCCAAGTGCATTTGTGGAACTTATCCATAACAATATCTTTTTATCTCTTTACTGTTTGTGGGACATATGCTCAAGAAAATTTCCCATTTTCTAAACCATTTGTTATTTTTCTACATCCAAGTCTTCTTTATTGTTCCCAATATGTCATTAAACACAACCTTAGGTCATCTACCCTCTTCCATTTTCTCAATTTGTTTCAAATACCTTATGACCCACACCATAGTTGAGCTATTGTCAATATGAACCGTTATCGCTAAATATACCTCGTGTCAAGGAAGTTGCGGTAGGTCTGGGTAACATCAAACTATCACTGCAACTTAGCCCTACTCGGCATCAGAAAGGGGTCTCTCCCGGTCACCACGAATACGAAAATTAATCAATAGGGCTTGAGATTACCGAAATAGAAGCTAATTTTAGGCTAGGTATATAAGTGAAGGAGTTTCGATCGAGTTTTTGGGGTTTCGTTGGAACAGATTAAAGGCAAACTTTCTGGGGTGCAAGGATTCTGCCCAGTTTTTGCAGCCTATTTCGCGCAGGAAGGCAAGAGTTTTGATGCTTTTGATTGAGTGGATGGATGGATCAAACTGGTCAGGAGCTGAAGAGGTCAAGAGGGTCTCAAGAGTCCTCCTCAAACAGATCAAAACATGAAAAACTAAACCAAACTAAAGGCAGAGCAAGGAAAACTATGAATTCTACCTGTATAACTTGTTTGTTCAGTTTAAGAAGATAGGAGAATGAAATTGGTACACATAAAAATCAATGAACTTAAAAATACATGGATTAAAACACCATCAAAATGCAGAGCCACAAGGATCCCAAAAAGGGCTGCAAACCCTGGTCTATTCCTTTGCCAAAATTGCAGAATGAATGTATAATGAAGTGCTATGCAATCCCAAATGTCCAACCCTGAAAATGACTGAGAAAATACATAATATAGACAAGCCTAACCCATTCCCATGCCTCTAGGGGTCGAGCTCATCATTCTAGGAGCTGTTTCAACCATATCTAAACTAGGAACTGAAAAATAGGCAATGAAAACAACTTGCCTCTATATGCTAGGAAACTGATCCATTCACTCACATTTCACCTTTTAGTGAATGAATCTTCTAGAACAAGTAAAAATGTGCCAAAATTACATCATGAACATGAAATTACATCAAGGTACATCAATATTTACAAGAAAAAGTGAAACTGGCCAAAACTAGGCGAAATTCTGAGCTGTGGAGTGAAAAATAGGCCAAAATCCTCTATGCGCCGCGCCCAAAATCTCTATGCGTAGCACAAATTTGGAGCTGATTTTGAGGCCCTTCCTCAAGTCCAAATTGAGCTCATGAGAGCTCGTTGGAAATACCTACCTGTATACTTTCCAAACCAAGTGGAATTTATAGATTTGGTGTCCATTTTCTCCTCCAAAAGTTCAATCTCCCAAGACTGGTTCCTGTGTGTGCAAAAGGTGGCAGAAAGGCCAATTTTAGGGTGTTTTTGACCCTTTAGGCAACCCAGAACTTGATGAAATTCTTAGGCCATTCCTGAGCATGCATAAATTTTCATAAAAAATCTAGAAATACCAAGTTTTTCCCCTGAAGAGCTACCAATCATAAGCGCGCGCAAGGTGGCGCTACGCGTCGGACATAAAAACCTGTTTTGTGACCAAAAAATTCAAAATTGACAAAAAAAATTCCAAGTTCCTTGAAATTTGGACTGAAGGTCCCTCATCAAGTACTATGCTCAGCCAAAGAAGCTTTGGCTAAGATTTGGAGCCTATCATGTCTTTTTCGACGCTTCAGTGCCCTCCTTAGTCTCGCTTTCAGGATCTTGATCTTTGCTTTACAAACATGTGTGCGTGCCCAATAATGGTTCTTCATATGTCTGAGCATGTTATTCTCCTTGTTTTCCTTTTCCAACAACTTCTGGTCGCCTTGGTGCATGCAATTAGGTTGTGGATTCACCGTGTTTCCTTCATCTCGGTCATCTGTTTCCATGATGTCCAAGGTCTATGTTGTCTTGGATGAAAATGAGAACTTTGGTGTTTTTGTTTTAGTGAAAAAATGTGGTAATATGGGAGGGAATATGTAGGAATAGGTTATTAGGGACAATGAACTTTAATCAAGTGTAATTACAGCCACTTAATTTCTGGAGTTTAGGTACAAGGGACAGCCACTTGACTTCTTGGGAAAATGTGGGGTTTGTGAAGTTTTACAAGTGAAATGGGAAAGGGAGAGTGATAGGAAATGAAGTAGCTTTAGGGATAGGGAAATAGAATAATGAAATGTAGTGAATGGGATGTGAAAGTGGTAGAGGGGAATAAGACAGCAAAAAATGGCAATTTTGCAAACCTTAGGAAGATTTTCAATGAAACTGTGCAAGGAGCTAGGGTTTTATTTTTCACCTATTGAAACACCATAAACATTGATGGAAAATCATATATTGGTAATATGGAGATGTTAAATTGGTTTTGGAATGAAGAATTTGAAATTTTGGAGCTTTTGGAGGAAGAATTGAATGGTTTTTTAGGCTTTTTAGCCCAATGCGCCGCGCCAGTTCATTTTTTATACTGTAGAGGGCTGCCCAATGCGCCGCGCCATCTCTATGCGCCACGCCATTTTTCAGGAGAATTTTGGAGACCTTCCTAGTGTCCAAATTGGGCGCAGAATAGCTCGTTGGAAATATTATTGAGTCTAATTTCCAACCCAACTTGAATGTTTCAATTTTGAGTTCATTTACCCGATCAAAAATCAAATCTCCCAAGACTGGTCAAAATGAGCAAAATGAGGCTGCCTCAAGGCAGAGTGCTGTTGCAGTCAACTTTTGAAGGTCTTCCTCAACTCCAAATTGAGCTCATGATAGCTCATTGGAAATATTTTTGTGTCTAGTTATCATTTGACTCATCAAGAAAATAATTTTGCCAACCAAGCTAGGAGAAATCTTGATTTTCCCAAGGTCACTTCAGAGGTGCATCAATTCTCCTGAGGCGACTGTATTTTTTACATTTCTCTAAACCCATGACACCTGTGTAAAAAGTGAAGGAAAATTTTCTTCCTTGGCATGTTTTGAACAAAAACCTCTCTCAGTTTTCCCAAATTCATCTTTTATTGCTCAGAAACATCATTTGAGTGAAACCTATCCCGATGTGTGGAACAAGGGATTTGTCGAAATGAAGCGAAATGAAGGGGATAAGGGGCTTCTAAATTCTTGAGAAAATTTTTGGAAGTAGGGAGGGATGTTAGGAAGTAGGGGAAAGTGGAATTTCAGAGATTGAGTGAGGGGAAGGGGTCCAAAAGGGCAAAACATAGGCCTAGCCTAGAAAATTGCCAAGTTGTAGCAAGAAACTAGGGTTTGTGTGAAAATGAGGAATTTGGGGGATCTCAGTGATGGGAAGTGTTTAATAAGGTACATTAAGGATAGGGGAAGGTGTATGAACATCAGGATACAAGTTTGGCTGATGATTTGACCATCCAAGAGAAATTACCTTCAAAACCCTAGGAGAGGGAAATGAACCTTACTTAGGCACAACTGAAGCATGAACAAGGTGTAGAATGACCCAGTGGAACTTGACATGATGATGAAAACCCTCTGAATGATGGTACACTCAGCTGAATGGTGACATGGACCGACATTTGGACAATTTTGAAAAGAGTGAAAACAAACCCTAGACCTAATACCTAGTGACCAAATTTTACTTGAAGACTCACTGAAATGAAAAAATTTGACCTTGACACCTTAAAATCACTTTGTAAGAGCATGCTGATCACCGGAGGAAGATTTTAAAGGTCAAATGACTAATAGGAACAACCTTTTGTCCACTTAACAAGACAAGATATGAACTAACTTTTAATTTTGAATTTGTTTGTAATCAAACGTTTCTGAATTTTCTCAATTTGTTTCCACTGCATCTTGGTTGTGCTGCTGGCCCATAGTTCACAACCGTAAAGAATCACCGGAATCACTAAAAGCCCAAAAAGAGTTAGGGTGGTTTTCCAGTCCCACAGCTCTGCCTCTCTACACCTGTTTTGAAGAGCATAAAATGCTTTCCAACCCCCTAAAGTTCTTTTCTTTCCACAACCATCCCAACTTAAATTTCTGTTGAAGTGCTGTTGCAAGAAACATCCCCCCGGATCTAATGATCGATCCGCGTCCCATATGGAATCGTATGGGATATGTTGTACAAAACACGGATCCAAATTTTGATAACATGGACTTGGGCAAGTAAAAGGTAGTTCTTCTCCATTTCGAACCTCCCCCGCTCGATCTATGTTTCGGGATGATCGTAGCAATGAGTCTCATGCTTCGAAGGTGATTCCCGTACATATCGCGACCGCTTCCGTACAGCTTGCGTACGTATCCAACTTGCACCCTCAAAAAAATGATTTTTTTATTTTTGTTTTTGTTTTTTGTGGTTTAGTTGGGTTAGGTGGTGGGTTAGTGTTGAGTTAGGGATAGGATGAAAAAGATAAAAGCTCACTTTCACCTCTCATTAGCTCACTTGTGTTTTTGGAGAGCTTGGAGAAGAGAGGAGAAGAGAGCTTGGAGAAGAGAAGAGAGTTTGGAGAAGAGAGAGTTGAGGAGAGCTTGGAGGAGTGAAGGAGGAGGAGCTTGGAGGAGTAAATAAGGGCTTCCATCTACAAGAGCTAAAGAGGTAAGTGCAAACCCCAAACTTTCTCATTTTTTTGTCATTGTTTTTTGTATTTTCTCTCCTCCCTCTCCTACACTTTCCCATTCTTTCTTCTTGTTCATTTATTTGCAAGTTGCCCACCATCTATATTCATAGTCAAAGATGACGTTTTTTTGGCTTCTATGTATCATTCCACCCTTGGTTTTCATGATAGTAAGGGGGAGTAGTAATAGAAGAGAAGAACATAGTGGTCCCGATATGAGTGACCCAATGTATGATGAGGAGGAAGGGTTTGAAGAGGAAGGGGATGATTTTGATGAGAACATTGAAACACTAGAGGGGAAAGCTGCATTGACACCCTTGTGGAACTCTGTGACCAAACTTGAAGGGGGAAAAGGTGGTGGAAGCTACAAGTTTTTGTGCCCTCGTGGTTGTCATGGAGGAAAACCATATAGTGGTTCATATACCTGTGTGAGGAAAATCTTTGTGGGGTAATGGATAGTGATAAAAAAAAGGGTGTTGTGGGGATAGCAATTTGCCCAAAGGTTTCAAATGAGCAAAGAAGAAAATACATCCAAGAGGAGGTTGCACAATAAGAAAACAAGAAACAAAAAACTCAATCTGAATCAAGTGCAACCTCTAGATTTGGTAGCTCATCTCCTCATGGTATTTCTACAAGCTCTGGAGGTAAAAAACAATAGGGGATTTCCTTAATTTTGCTGGGAGGGATGATGTGGATGGAAAGATAGTCTGATTTCTTTGTGCTTCCGGTGTACCATTCAATGTGCTTCGCTCTCCCTATTGGCATGAAATGGTAAAGGCCATCAATGAAGCCCCAAAAGGATACAAGTCCCCCAACTATGAGAAAGCTAGAACAGTGTTATTAGAAAGAGAAAAAGGAAAGGTTCAAATAGCTTTGACACGTTTTACAAATGAGTGGGTGGATAGTGGGGTATCCATTGTATCAGATGGGTGGACAAATATCAGAAACCAACATTTGATAAATGTTCTTGGTGTTTCTGCTAGTGGTGCAGTGTTTATTACATGTCATGATTCCTCCTCTGTCAGTGCAACTTCCCAAAACATTGTAGATCTCCTATTGCAATCAATCAAATATGTTGGTCCTAGTAAAGTGGTTCAAGTGATCACAGATAATGCAACAAATTGTAAGGGAGTAGGAAAAATTATTGAGTGTACTTATCCACACATATTTTGGTCTGGGTGCTTGGTGCACACATTGAACCTTTTGATGCATGATATTGTGAAGCATAAAGAATGTGGGTGGATTAATGAGCTTTACAAGAGAGGGAAGCAACTCATTAAATTTATCACATGGCATACAAGGGTAAACTACTTCTATGGCACTTACTCCAAGTTGCAGTTGCTTAAACTTGCAAAAACAAGATTTGCAAGTTATTACCTCACCTTTAGGCGGCTAGTGAAGGTGAGACAAGATTTAACTAATATGGTCACCGCTGAATCATGGGAGGAAATTAACACTGATAGAGATGGTGCTAATGTAGCCAAGGACACTATTCTTGACATGTACTTTTGGTCACAGGTTAAATATGTTTTGCAATTCACCAAACTAATTTATTACATGATCAAGTTTGCAGATTCAGATCGACCAATAATTGGGGAGGTGTATGAGCAAATGGATAACATGTTGGGGCAGATTAAAGACATTGTTGAGCCTAGAGATATCACCTTGTACCGTTATATTCGTGCAGAGGTGGAAAGGCGATGTGATATGCTAAATGTTCCATTGCATGCATTAGCATATGTTTTGACACCTAAATACTATCATCCGTCATGGCTTTCAACACCAGCACCTGGAGGGGGAGCAGGAGAAATCCACACCTAGATCCAGAGGTTCTAGAAAAATATATGATTGCATTGACTAGATTAATCCCTGATGAGGAGGCTGCCTTGGTACAGAAATAGTTGAGCAACTATACGCTTTGCACTGGTTCATTTGGGAGCATGCATGCAATTAGAGATCAAGAGACTTTTTCTTCTATTGAGTGGTGGAACATGCATGGAGGTGCTACTCCAATTCTACAGACTTTGGCATTGTGGGTGCTATCACAGGTGGTAAACACTTCTTCTGTAGAGAGATGTTGGAGCTCTTATTCTTTCATCCACAATGTTAAAAGGAATAGGTTGAGTTTAGACCGGGTAGAGAGCTTGGTTTATTTTCATTACAACTTGCGATTGTTTTCCCATTACTGTGATGACGCAAAGAGTAATAAAGACCTTAAGGTTCGGGACAGGTATCCAGAGGAGGCCAATTTGGAGGATGGAGTGTTGCAATTAGAGCAATTAGAGGATGCTCTTATCCATGATGATGATGATCGAGTTGACATGCCACCCCCAACTGCTCCCTTGCTTCCTAGGTTCCATGGTTCAACACCAACAGCAGGGGCTTCGTCTTCATCAATTGCAGTGCCACAACTTCCACAACCACCATCTTCTTCGTTGCCACCAGCCCACCACGTGGAGGCCCATCGCCACGTACTCTTCGTGGTGGAAGGAAGAGAGATTAGTAGATATATTCACAATTTACTGCTTTTGTCATAGATTAGACTTGTAGGCTTGTTGTGAATTTGAAATTTTTTGTCTTGGTGGTGGCCAAGTGGCCTATTTCGTAAACATTATTATTTGAATTTTGGACATGACTAATGTTATAGTTGCTCACTTGCTAGATAATATGCTTTATGTTTTATAATATGATTAAATGTTTTATGTTATAAAATATGCGGCATGCTTAAATGTTTTATCATGCTTAAAAATTTGATGTATGTTTGTAATTGCTAGAATCTAGAATCTAGATGGTTGATGCTCGAATAATTAATTATTGATGTACAATGGAATCATGGATGTCATATCTATCTTGATTTATGTAAAAATATGCATGTTTTCATGTCTTCTACAACTAATTTGGTTTTAGAATATATATATATATATATATATAAGATGCTTCGAAATGCTTCTCTTTCTATTTTGGAAAATGATGCTTCCGTATATGCTTCCAAAATGTTCCTGTTTGTGCAACGTTGATGTTGAATTCAATTGTGAGGTATTTGTAATCAACAACTTCTTCCATTGCCTTCAAAGTAGAACTTATGTTGGTTATCTTTTCTTTTGTTAGAGAAAACCACTACTTTCCTTTTGCTAGTATTGACTTGCATCCACACACTTGTACAAAAATGCTCAAGGGAAAGTAAGTGCTCTTGATTAGAATTGGAATAACCTCAAATCCCTAAGAAATTCTTGGGTGGAGAGCAAGGTGGTACGAATATAATTTTTAAAAATTATTAAAAGTAATGGACCATTTTGCTAGATATAAGTTGCTTATATATAAATGAATGTTATAAATAATAATAAGAAACTTATCATGGTGTAACTTATTAGAAGTGGAATAATCTCAAATCCCTGGGAACTTGGTGGGGGAGGATCCATTTGGCCTCATTCTAATTATTTAAATTTATTAAAAGTCAATGCAACCTAAAAAAACTCTCTAATGCAGTACAACTCTTGATAACATTAAGAGTAAGCATATGCTGAGCATATTCCCTTGAGAATCAATCTAGGCCATCAATTAAAAAATAAAATAAAATCAACCTATCATCGTCCAACTCAAGTTGAAATAAACAACCTTCAACAATTAAATTAAATTAATATATTTTTAAAAAACACAGAACAAATCCTCATCCACCTTAAGTTGAAATAAAAAACCTTCGATAATTAAATTAAATTAATGTATTTTTCAAAAATAGACATTTTATTAGATGATGAGAAATTTAACAAATTTTTCATTAATTTTAAAAATAAAAAATTTAATTATTTAGATAAGCATGTATATTTTGGAATGGTTTTCAGAATTTTAATTTAATTATCAATAATCATTAGGTGGATAGTAAGTATTTAACCTGCATGAAATATTCTAGAATTTTCATAGCAGTATACACAAATAAATTATTGAGATTTATCAAAAAAGCAGTTATGTATTTTTTATCCTTTTAATTAATTAATTAATTTAAAAAAAAAATTATATGAACAAGTGTCATATGAAATGATTTATGGTTTTTTGAGCATGTAGTATTGATAAGCCATAGTAATGGCCCATGATATTATAACAAAACTTATTTACAAATTAAGAATTTCCATATTAAAGTAGGGATAAATATATTTTATTAATTTTAATATCTAAATTAAAACTAAGTTTGTTATTTATGTATTTTTAATATTTTTGAAAAAAACAATAATAATGATAATTTAATTTTAATATTATTGCTAAATTAGAGATTAAATTGATATATAAATTTTTTTCATTTAAAGTTTATAAAAGTATATATATTGTAATCCTTTTTGAATTAAAACCTATAACTTTTTAACAAAGAAATAGATACTCTTAATTGTTATATATATATATATTAAATTTCTCTACTTTATATTTATACTTTGTTAATATGAAATTTAGATTTATAATTTCTCCATTCCACATATAAAACAAATATATGTAGAATAAACAATTCAATAATGTGAAATTTTTCCAAACTATAAATGCATATAATATACTTAGTAGGTACTCCTTCAAATCAAAATTCTCAAGATAAATTTCACACAAAATTGCTTAACTAATTATGATAAAGTCCCACCTTAAATCTTGTTCAACCTGAGACATTATTGGGTAATTTTTTGTTTAGGAATGGACATCCATGACATAAATACCTCTTAACTGAGGTTAACTTACATGGTCACTCAGGGTCCACAAGATGAAAAGTAAAGAAAGAAAAAATTAACATGCACAAGGCTAAAGGTAACCTATGAGACCTCTTTTAGAATGCAAAACTTCAAAAAAAGTTTGCACCTCAAGAGATTTAATCCTCTTCAAAATGGATCTATATTGGTACTATATTTATGCATATAGCATGAGTAATGTTACATTTTTAAAACTGTATTTTTAAACGCATAAATGGATACAATGCCTTGGAATTTTACTTGGACAATTGGATTGTGTAAACTACACCACATAAATTTGCAATTCCAACAAATCTTTGTTGGAAAAAATTCAAATTTAAATTTAAAACTAGAATTAATGGCTCTAGGAAAATGGTTCCAAATTAATTTAAAATTTTTGAAAGGAAATAGCTAAAATTATAAACAAACTCTCTTATTTCTGTTGATTGCAAAATATATTGGAATTTGAAGGTCACTAGAGTGAAATATGCTCTTTATTTAAGCTCGTTATCTACATACACTTACTTTAGCCATTTCCTTTGCAATTACATTTTTTTGTGGGGCAGTGCCCATGAGTACCTATGGTAATGTTTCTCCTCATTAACTTGCATGTTATAGCTTTGATATAATATGTATATAAGATTTTGACATAGTGGTATATGATTTAGATAGGAAACATCTATCACACAGACATCGACATAAGTGTGAGACTATTGCAAGCATGAACACATTTCCTCCCCTCCATCCTCCACACTTTAGGTCGTTATCTATATTTTGCTGCAAAATTTTTGCAGTAACATCATAAACATGTTCAATTCCTTTTGTGTATCTTTGCACCTTTAGGGGCAATTCCTAGTTAATTATTAGTTTGTAAAATATTGCTAGCATTTCTTTCCTAATTTTATTTTCCTTTCCTAACTTTGTCAAATTTGATTTATTTACCCATAATTTTATATAATTAATAACTATTATGATAATTAGCTATTAACCTGTAGAATGTTATGGGCATTTATTTCCTAATTTTATCTTCATATGGTTACTAATTTTTAGGATTTCATGAGAATTTTTTTTTTATAATAATTAGTTATCATACTTGCCACAATGCACAATTATAGATAACAAAATACCTCAATTTTCCAATTAGTGAAACCTAAATTGACTAGATTCTAATGTTTGACACTAACTTGAATTCAGTGTTTTTATTTTATTTAGATTTTTTAAAACTAAGTGGCACTACTAGCTACTAAGTAGCACTTGTTATATAAATAAAATGGGAAAATTAAATTTTTTCTAGTAGTTTAAGTGGTTTTGTTCATTTAAAAGAGTTATAGTTGTAGTGGTGGGAATTGAATAAATAAATATTAAATGATGTAAAAGCATAAGACAAAACTAAAAAGAATAGAATTATTAATAAATGTATATAATGGAGATGTAAGGAAAAAAATATAAATACTTAAAAGTATGAGTTTTTTTTCCTTCTAAATAGTGGGAACACCTATCATAACTTAGTTGTCAAACTAATAGTGAGGACCACCATCATTGGTTGCTATCTACAAATGCAAGTTGACTCATCAATGTTACTTCTTTCATGGTTCATAAGGGGATAGGATTTCACTTATGGGAGATGCCACTTGGTCTTTGGTCTTAACCTGTTTCCTTATGTCCAAAGAAGACAATCTCTTAGCCAAGAAAAAGGAGTCTTAGAACATACTCTAACCCTAAAAAGTAAATGTATTAAAATAAATTATACTAATAAATATGTAAAAAATTATAAAAATGTATAAAAATAAATGTATATAATTCTACAAAAGGGAAAATAAAATTTAAAAATAAAAAATTCTAAACGAGATGTATATACAAGTTAAAAAAGAAAATAGACTTAAAAATAAAGAACATTTATATTAAAAAAAATTAATAAAAAAATAAATTATATTATTATATATTGAGTTGGAAAAAAAAAGTATGAATAAAATAAAAGAATAAGATGGAATTTTAAGAAAGGAAAAAACTTATAATTAATGAATAATATATAAATTAAAACAACTTACAAATAAACAACTAATTTTAAGAAAAGAAATAATTAATTAAGAATGAGTTATATATATATAAATAAAATGAGAAAAAAATCAATTTTAAAAACAAAGTATTTAATTAAGAATGAAACAAAATATCTAATTAAAAATGAGGTATATATGTGTTGCATTATTCAATTTTTTTAAAGAATACCTTAAAAAATAATAAATACAAATAATAAAAATGTAAAAAAATTAAAGAATAAAGAATAAATGTATTATAGGAAAAAAAAAGCATTAAATATACATGATAAAATTAAAAATATATATATTAAAAATAATTAATAAAATAAAGAAAAGACTAAAAAATTAAGAATAAATGTAAATAATAAAAATTATATATATCGCACATCCTTATGAACTTTCTTGTTAAGAGGGAAGTGTGGTAGGGCATAGGCATGCTTGCTCGCACATGATCTCAATTTTTTGATCGCGCATATTTACTCCAAGGCAGATGACCTGCTTTGTATTTAGTTGGAAGAGGTATGATATAGTAGGTTCTTTTGCTAGTCGTGCATGATGGAATGTGGTGGGTCTCTCATGGTGCTACCACTACTGCTCCTCGACCTCTCGATCGTGTTCGTATTAAGGTGAATTATTGGTAGTAGTAGTAAGGCACATGCATTTTGGCTTGGCTTTTCAGGAACCTTTATGGTGTTGTCTAGGTAACCTAATTGGGTGGGGCTTTATTATGGGTGGATTTTTTTACATATCCTATGGTTTTGTCTTTTTCTTTGTATTTGGTGTGGTGGGCAAGGGTTTAAGGGTGTCGTGTGACAAGGAGATTTATACATTTGCTAATGGAGCTTGGGGTCTCACCCTTGAAACTTGTTCTCCTTGTTTGGTTTGGGGTCTCCCTTGTTTTCCTTTATTTATGCTCTATCGTGGGTTCAAAGTCATTGTCCTCTTGTTGTGCCATGAATTTTTTAGCACTTGGTGTTTTCGACGGTGCTTGCTTTGGAATTAATTTTCTCGCGGTTTAGGGTTGAAAGTAGTGGCCTCGATAGTGGTGGTTCATTTGCTTGTGGAGGGGAATTATGGGTGTTGGGTATGTTATGTCTCCTTCCTCCTTAGTCTGTGTCTCGCATTTAAGTCTAATTCCTATTCCGTATCCATAACTAGTAGGTATTGTGTCCTAGATGAGTTCTCTATCTAGAGAGTTTCATATTATACTTCAGGGTGTCTCTTCAGTGTCTCTACCTAGGGAGGTGGGGCTTTATCCAATGCAATTATCCTACCTCTTATCATGAGAGCGATCCTCTGGCAAGGTGTGCACTAATTTGAAGGTGACAATGGGTGGCCTCATTCCTTTCCTTGTGTTTTTTACTCAAAATTATGTTATGGTGGACCTCCTAGTTTGTTTGCAGGACTACTAAATATATTTCCAATGTGGTAGAGGGGTGGTAGGGTGGTTTAGTTTATATGGAAGAAGGTTTTTCCCTTCAACCCCTCATGGAAACTTTTGAACGAGAATTTCGGTATATTTTCTTTGGTTTTTGGCTACAAAGTATGGCTCGACCAAGGTGAAGCACTCACATTAGACACTCGAATACTGCACCAACTCTGGTATCCTCAACATGTGATCGTGGTCAAGGAAAGAAGCATGTGGTTACATTGAAAAGGGGGTGTGTGAGAACTCTTCATTGTGTTGCTTCTTATTTTCTCCCACAAAAAGGTGGTGGAACCTCCCATGTTGCCCCAACCAAAGGGAGACAGTCTTTGAAAGCACAACTTGAAGAAGTTGAGCGGAACCGCCACGAGGATCATGAAGCCTTGGAAACAACCCTCAGTCAACTTCAATATTTCCAATGTCACTTAAGGGAATTTTTGGTTGTGGTGGGGCACTGGAAAACAAAAATTATGGTGAAGTTGGATATGATAGAAACCTAACTTACTCATTTGGAGGAAATTTCAAGTGCAGTTACTGCCCTCCTCTTCCTCCAAGAACAGGGCCAGATAAACCATCTTCTATCAATTCTGATGATTGATAATGATTACTGACACTCCTCTTGTTTTGTTTATCCTTTGGCATCTTTGACCTCATCGTTTATGGTTGACTTCTATATGTATGTTACGACACATTGTCATGGTCAACAAACCAAGTCGGGTTGAGACCAATAGAATTTTGAACTATCCATATGTAAATTTCAGGACTCTGCAAATAATGTAAACTTGAAACTAGAATGATTAATATATACCTTATAATAATCCACTTATTAAAAAAAATCTGTTCTTCAATTTTAAAAGGAAAAAATAATTATTGAAAATGAAAAAATATTTATATTAAAAAAAATACCTATAATAAGCCACTCTGGAAAGGATAATATGTGTATGTATGTATGTATATGTATGTATGTATGTATATATATATATATATATATATATATATATATATATATATATATATATATATATATAAAACACACACATATGAATATGAATATGTTAAGTATAACGGAACTATATGATCCTTATCCCCATCTCAGGTGGATCAATTTCTTAGTGTGATAAAGTTTGAAACTAAAAAAATATGTTTCCCCAACTAAATATTTGACCCCTTGGGGTGCTTTGATGGATCGGGAGCTAATATGGATCTAATTAATTTAATTATGTATTTTGCTACTTTTATTTACTTTATTTTTATACAACATATCTTCCACTCTTGGGTTGAACCTCTCGGTAGAACAAGAATATCTTCATATATATATATATATATATATATATATATACTCACTCCACCATGGTCTCGAAAAGATGTTGTAATGTTATTTTATATAAACGATTTGACTAGTTCAAATTAAATTAAAAATATATATATATATAATTATAATTATTAATAGTTAAACGGGTTTAGATCCATCTTAACTCTTTATATATATATATATATATATATATATATATATATATATATATAAAGTGATTCTTGTGTCAACATGGAAAAATTGGTAACTAGTTCCCTAATGAACTATTAAAAAAAAAAATCATTGTAAAACACCATTCTATTAGTGATTTTGCTAGCTAACTACATCATGATGTCAATGGGTCTATAGATTCTTAGGCTTGTCGTCTCAAATTGCATTAAAAAACACTCTTCTTTCCTAATGATACTTTAGGAAAATATTTGTTATATGAGAGGTTTCATATGGCAAATGGTGTTTTAAATTTATGTGTTAAGTCCATTGCAGATTTATGGTGTTTTAAAATTAAAATAAGTTTTTCTATTATATAGAATTTCATGTAAAAGCACATGTATAAGATAAAACGACATTTAATAAGATTAATAATAAATGTATATTATGGAGATGTAAGGAAAATCATAAAAAGGTTTATATATATATTGTATTATTTATTTATTTGGTACAAAATATACTAAAAGAATAAGAATAGATGGAAATAATAAAATTAGCAATTGCACTATATGTTGCAAAAGAAACATTGGAAAGCAGTGACATAAGAAAGAGTAATATAGAGGAAAAAATATGTGATATGTTATGTGATTTAATTTAATATTTAACTTATAAATATGAATTATTTTATTTAAAAGAAATTATAGGTTTGGAGAGTTGTTTGGATAAAAAAACTGGTTTTTTTATAACCTAAGCAGTCTCTTCCTTTCATAGTGATGTCTGATTATGCACTATGGGCTACATGGAAGACGTATAAAATGGAAGCTATTTGCAAAATTGTAGGTGCACTGGGTATGCTTAGATTCTGAATTAAGTATCACCCCAAAACATGTCACAATAACTCTAAACCACCATCAACATATGAGAAAACTACCATTAACACTTAATGAAAATAAGAATATTGAAAATGATCATTGAGATGAAGAGAAAAAAATTAAGATGAATTATGGAAAAAAAAGGCCATGATGGGTATGCCTATGAGCCCACCCATTTTAATAATTTTTCTTTATATTCCATGTGTTGTGGGAAAAGAAATGTCAAAGAGGTTAATAATGGAGATGTGTCTTCTTATTAGAAGAAATTAGTGGAGGAAGAAATGAAAGTCTTGAAACAAAACCAAACATGCATTTGAAATAGTTGCTTCAAGGAAGGAAGCAATAAGATGGAATGGGTATTCAACGAGAAGTATAATGCAATGGGTGTTCAAGGAGAAGCATAATGAAAATAATTATGTATAGTGGTATAAGGTTATTTTTGTAGTTAATGGATACTCTCATATAAAGGGTGTTAATTATTAGGATCCCTCCTCTTTATTGGCCAAGATATTTTCGTTCAAAGATCTCATAAAACTTTATTCTGGGTTGTTGATTTCCTGTCTCCACTACATTATGAAAGGAAAAAAAAATTCAGATTAGTGACAAATATGGCCTTGATTGGAAATGCATATACATTTTTGGAACTTCGTATGCAAAACATTCAGACTGTCGACAGAAAAAAATAAAATAAAAATAAATAAATAAATTAACTCCATTGGAACAGTATTAGATATCCATGACTTAGCACCTACACTTGACTGATAAGAAAGCTGCAATCAGTCAAGAAAGTTACAATAGAAAAATATGTGAATTTGACATGGAAAATGATAAAAATGTAGTTGTTCTGAAATTTTACCCTGATTTCAACAGTTTCTAGGGACACATCAACCTGGCTGCCTCTAAGGTTTGCAATAAAGCTTCAAAATCTTCATTACCAATTTTAGACAGGACTCATAAGAACATTAAGTTCGATATTAAGATTTCACACAACATGACATATGGTGACAAGTTTAACATGGTTAACACCAACTCAGTCAATTGACAAACATAAAATTCATTCCCAAAATCTTACCAGCCATTTTGGAGATTCTGGGATAAAAATAACCTAAAAACAAAAGAGCACAAGGAACTACACCTACACAGACACAAAACAATGTGCAAATAAATATTTATCCAAAGCCTCAAATCTAATCAACAAGGAAAAAGTAGACTCTGGGATAAAAGAAAGGTTCCCACTTGCAAAGAATATTAGATATAGAGAAAGAAACATAGAGGAAATATGATTTTAAACAGTTATCAATTAGAATGCAGAGATTGTTGAGAAACTTGGGCAAATGAGAGGCATAATAACATCTGGGAAGCAAAACATAGTGAGGATGTTCAATCACTGATTAAAGCAGTTTATAACATTAATCTAAACTGGTCCTTCAACTGTGAATTCATATCTATTAACAAGAAACCTTCCCTTCATTCAAGTAAAAGTAATCTCCAACATTCAACACAACTGAAAATGTAACTTGCCTGCAATGGATAGAGCCCTCCAACCAAGGAACAATCCAAACTGATTTTTAAATCTAGGATTTTTGAGTATATGATAAATTTGGAATTAGATAAATCTAATATTTTTTGTTGTAAAATAAATCTGAAGTTAAATGTATCTATATTAACTTATCCAAAAAAAACTTTCAACATTATATTCGATACACATTTTTCGGTTTGTTGGCTAAAAATGAAAAATTTAAATTTCACAAGTTCTTTAGAATTTTACAAACTCTCACAACCATATTCTATTAAATATACAATATTAAAATCTCAGATGTTATTGATCGATAAATTTTTATAATTTCATTTCAGAAACTTTCAGAATTATATTCTACTACAATAATAGAATCCTTCTTAGATATTATTGTTTGATAGATTGTTATAACATATACAACATTCATTACTGTAAGCATTGCTTGGAAGCAATGGTAGAATTATATGAATTATGCTCATATTCTTGCACGACATTCATTAGCTTCGCATATCTTTGGATTAACATTCCCTTCTTTACTGTCATGATTTTGATCTACTGATACTCCTTTTAATAATTATATATTCATAGAAATGAAATCATATGTTACACAAGGCTTCTCATTGCACATACTATTCTATCCAGCATAGAATTTTGCTCATCGTTCCTCTTCCCAGATTGTTATATCCAGCCTAGCATTTTTCTCATATTTCCTGTTTTCCAGGTGCCACGAAAGGGATGGAGCCAAATGAGTCCTATCATGCATCTGCCCACTAAAAGTAGATTTATTTTTTTTGCAGATTTGATCACTTTCCTTTTTTCACTGATACTATATTCCTCACTCTCTTCCATATTGTCTCTTGCAACCCAAGATGAAAGAAAAGGGAGTGATATTAGTAAATGTAATGGTCGTTTCAAGAAGCCAATATCTCCCAGTAAATTAAATTATCATTTATCTGTTTTAATATGCCGAGAGTTTCTCTCTAGTCTAATATGGAAGAGAGAATGGAATGTTCTCTCTTGTAATCATTTTTCTTTGATCAAATAACATAAAAATTAAAAAATTAATATATTAATGTAAATATTTTAACTCCATAAATAATAATAATAATAATAATGTAAATATTTTAACTCATATTTCCTCTTCTCGGATTATTCTATCCAACTTGGCATTATGCTCATATTTCCTCTATACCAGTTGCCAAGAAAGGGATGGAGCCAAAAGAGTCATAGCATGCACCTTCCTTTTGTTCGCAGATTTGATCATCTTCCTTTTGTTCACTGAAACTCTATTTCTTACTGTCTTCTAGATTGGTTCCTGCAGCCATAGATGAAAAAAAAAATGCTATTAGTAAATATAGTGGCCATTTGATAGAAAATTCAATATCTCCTAGTACATTAAATTACCATAGCTGCATCATACTTGACTAGATAACGATAGAAAAAAAATTGGCAAATGAAAAGAACTATTTTAAAGACTATTATACTAACAAATATTTGTTGAAAACTTGGTATAGTATCTTGTATTTCTGATTCATAACTCTTAACAAAGAATAAAATTAATAGCATTATGAACAAGATTATTTTAACCTACCCCTCTAATCTTAGTCTCAATCAGGGTATCAAAGTTACATTTATATGAAAGTATCTATTCAACTTTTTCATTGGAGTTCTTTGGAAATTATAAATTGATCTTTGAGTTTGAAAACTTGGTATAATATCTTCTATTTCTAATTCATAGCTATTAATGGAGAATAAAATTAATAACATTATGAACAATATTCTTTCAACATACCCCTTAAGCTTAGCCTGAATTAGGGTATCAAAGTTACGTTATATGAAAGTATCTATTCAACTTTTTCATTAGAGTTCTTTGGAAATTATAAATGGATATTTGAGTTAGTTTAATTATTTCGAAATTCAAATAGATTTATGTTCATGCCCAATTGAGTTCCATTGAATTAGCTATTGAGCTGTAGAAGTGAAGAAGGGGTTTCTGGTGAAAAGGGGAACCAAATATGGACAGCTAGACTTCCAATTAAAATCTAGGGAGTTTCTGGTGAAAAGGGGAACTAAATATGGACAGCTAGCTTCTAGTTAAAATCTTATGCTAAACATATTATTCTGAAGTCCACATCTATTAAGCACATAGATGGATTAAATATCTTGAGGTGTAAATTCATACTAAAATTCATTAATGATTTAATATAAATATGGTTGCAGATGAAGAGAAGGGTAACAATATTTTTATGTAAATATCACATTTATAATTCTTCTATTTATGTAAAATTCTGGAGTTCTCTTTTTATCTCTCTATATATATGTCCTTATATTAAGCCAACATCTCATTGTGTTTAATTTTGTTTATATTTATATTTGGAAATTTGGCTAACATATAGAATTACTATAAGTATTATAATATTTTTAAATATAAAAATAAGCCTAACATTTTTATCATACTATATTGTAACTTCACCTTAATAGTGTCGATGCAACCCCAAATTCTCAAGAAAAATTGGCATACAACCATAAAAATACTATTGACAGGACAACTGAAATTGTAAAGGGCTTGCATGACTCAAAAACACAATTATATCCAGCTCAAAATTGCTCTGGGTATTAGAAGATTTGGCACCCCACTTTACTATTGAAAGAAAACAATTTACATTAGAGAATAGCTTCTTTTAATAGGGGTGCAGCCAAATCCACGGAGTACACAAGCATTCAAGCTGCAAAAGGAAATTACCACAAGAAATTCACAAAGAAAGATGAATATGAGGACTTCCTATTTCAGCCTAAAGGTCCAAATTAACACAACTAGAAGAGATTAAAAATAATGGAAGGCTTCAGAACTCTTTCTCTTCTTATGACTTCTTCTGTAATACTCTTTCCCATGGTCCTTGCGCAATAGAGGTTGCTTCACATCGTCATTCAACCCCACACCTCCCTTTTCCGGGTCCTCCTTCAAACCCATGACTGGTTTTGATTTTGATGATCAAACCTAGACAAATCTTCAAAATTGGGGGAGATATTGCACTGAACTTTTTGATCAAACTATGAAAGCGAGGAAGGGAATGGAAAATAGGGCTTGCAGAAAAAATATTTAATTTTAATCCTATCACGATGAGAATTTAGATGGTGCTGTGCTCAAAGAGATAATGGTGAACACAGCTGGAAAAATGAAAGAGGTAACCCTCTTCGATGCCTCTCGGACCTTTTTTTAAATCCAACAACAAATTAGCACCTCGATGCCTCAGACGGTCAGACCTTTTATATATGCTCAGTTGAGGATAGATGAATTACCTACATCTTAGTGCAATATATATTGTGCATATGCAGGCGGAAATACAAGAAACATGCAAAGACATTTTTCCCTGACATTTCTTTCAATTTCATGCGCACAGTGTAGTTCTTTGAAGGACCTAAATTTTTTTTCCTTATTTCTATTATTTATGTAACTGATTAATAACAATATTCAATCCTAAGGTAGATATCATTTCAATCGTCTAACATCAAAATCAATGGTACACAATGGTACAAGTGGGAGTTGAGGGGAGTTGTTTTCAAAGAGGGACTCTTTATAGCGTAATTATTAAAAATAAAGGAATATTAAAAAGAAAGTAATAAATATATATGATAGAATTTTTTTAAAAGAAAAATAATGGTTAAAAATGATTAATATATACTTTAAAATAGTTTATTTATTTTAAAAAATGTTAAATTATTCAATTTTAAAGGAAAAATATTAATTATTAAAAATGAAAAATTACAAGCATTAAAAAAAATTGTTGATGATGAAGAACAATGATAACAACAAAAAAAATATATATTTATGTGATAAAAAAAGGTATATATATATATATATATATATATATATATATAATTATTAGAAATAAGAATATATACATATAAATTTATATAATAAATTTATAAGAAGTTGTAAATGAATATGACTAGTGCACCCATATAAATTAAATGACTAGTAAAGGTTGCTAAACATCAATCCATGATAAGCATCAAAATAGTTATCTTCTAATACATCACATTGCCATATTAAACCAGCCTAGATCCATCTTAACCACGAATATATCAAGCACAAAGAGGGATTGAATCTCTCAAGGTGCAAACCTCCTTTTTTAGTGGAAAACTTGAGAAAAGGTTTGCACCTCAAGATATTTGATCCCACTCTGTACTTGATAGCTTTGGGGTTAAGATGGATCTCGGCTAGTTATATAATACTATATAATATCTATGTTTGTATCTATGTGTCACTTTCTTATTCTCTCTCTCTATCTCACCCCCCAAACATACACACTCTGTTTCCATATCTATCTCTCTCTATCTCTCTCTCTCTTACCTCCCACTCTCCTCTCTCCTTCACTCTCTCTCGATTGCTCCCTTGTCACTATGTCTCTCTATCCACCTTTATCCCTCTATGTATTTCCTCTTCCTTCCCTCTCTCTCCCCCTCCAAATCCATCTCTCTCTCCTTCTCTCTCTTGAGTCATCTTTCTCCTTTTCTCTCCCACCTCCCTTTGCCTCTCCCCCCATCTCTCTCTCTCTCTCTCTCTCTCTCTCTCTCTCTCTTCCCCTTCTCTCCCTATCTCCCTTCCCTCTCTCTCTCTATCTTTTTCTCTCTCTCTAGCTTTGTCACTATCTCGCTCCCTCTCTCCCACCGCTTTGTTTCTTGTCATCGCTTAGATCCTTCTTTCATATGGATCTATGTTGGTTCTTACCAATATTATTTATATTATATAGATTTCACATATTTAATTATAAAAGTATTCTCATTTTTTAATTTTATTAAAATCTTGATTTAATTTCTATGAGAATATTTTAACAGTGGCGAGGATAGACGATTTAGATATATCTCAAAATTAATTATAATTTTTTTTCCTTTTAGCTTCAATTAAAAAAAAGTTATAAACTAAAATTAAAATAAAATATGTTATATGGTTTTTGGGAATGTGGTATTGATAAGCCATGGTATTGTTCCATGGTATTGTAACAAAGCCTATTTACAAGTTAATAATATCCATGGTAAAGTGGGGGTGAATATCCATGGTTAAGAATTTTATGATTTTGTTAAAAAATATTTTGACTGTGAAGTAATTACGCTGTAAAGTGTTCTTATTTGAAAACAACTTTCCTAAATTGCTACGTGTACCATTATACACCATTGATATGGATGTTAGACGATTGAAACCATTTGAACCTTAGAATTAAATACAGTTATAGAAAAAAATATGATGAAAACCTAGAGATGAAAGATAACGCCCTAATTTCTCAAGAAACCCTGAAACCGCCAAGGGGAAACCAAATACTGAAGCCGCCTAGGAGAAATGAAACACTGTGGATCAATACGCAGAAATTGCAAGCAGAAAGCAATAGGAATTTGAGGTAAGAACGGAATAAATTCTATTGCAGTTGCAGAAACCAAACACTGTCGATGAATACGTAGAAATTGCAAGCAGAAAGCAATAGGAATTCGAGGTAAGAGTGGAAGAAATTCTATTGCGGTTGCAGTAGTAGTTGTGGTGGTTGCACAAATAGTAGCAATAATATGTTGGGATGTTGTGGGTGTGGCCGGTGTGGAATTTCCCAGGGAGGCGCTGCCGACGGAGTCTGGATATCTGAGTATAGAGGGAAAGAAAGGCGCTCGAATATTTTATACATACTACGAGGCCATCTCACCCCAACTGAGCAGCAGAAGTCTGAAATTCCGATTCTGCTTGGCTGGAAGGAGATCTCCGCTGCTCTGGTATGATCAGAAATTTCTTCCAATTAAGTACCTTGACAATCGAATGACCAGATCTGCATTTGCATCAGAATACTACACCTTGGAATCGTGTGTTTGGCTTACTTTTCTTGGACAGTCCCATTGGAAGCAAATTCAGTATTGCCACTTTCAAGGACTTGTACGCGGTCCTACAAGGGTTTTTCAAGGCGAGAGCTATGCGGGAAAGTATGTTCCCTCTCTGGGCGTGTATATGCTTAACAAGCTAGACAATGAAATAGGGAGGAGGGCAGGGCGTTGCCATTGCGACTGGATGGACTGGCCATTAGCAATGGATTAACCCATCCCATTGTACAGGTCCAGTCGCACGCTTCTGTTACTTACGCTGCAGGGCTCTTATAGCATCATTTTTCACCCTCATGTGATTCATGATTATCTCTTTGGCCTTGGGCACCCATTCCCACAGACTTGAACAAAATTCATAAAAAACAATGTTAAAAATCCCATACGCGGGTATGCCCAGACTTTTCCACGTGTATACGTGAGTCCATACACACTTTTCTGCGTATGCCATTAAAATCATTAAAAAATATATAAAAATTCCCTATTTTCGGGCTGGGTTGATGGTTACTCCAGTAGTTCAACCACCCCATCACGTGGCCAACTGTTTCCAACTGATTGAAACTACTTTGAGGGAGTATAAAAGCCCCTCATGTGTATGGCCTAAGGGAGAGAGAAATTTTATAGATATTATACTCTGTTGGAATCCCAATTCAAGTCTGATTTCCTGTGCCTCCTGCACTTTCCCAGATTTTTACAGGAAACCCTTATTTCCTGGAGATGTTCATCAGTTCATATGCCATCTCGAGTGCACAAGTCTTGAAAGTATCTTAGCGAGGCAAGGGCGGGACGGATCTGGACGACGGTCTGTTCGAAGATCGTGGAAGGATTCAGGTGATCTCTCCACTTTTACTACTGTACATGCTGTTCGTAATAATGAAGAACCATCTTGTTCCTGAACTTGTGTGTTAATATCTATTTGCATATGTGAAAATATTGATTATTAAGCATTTATTATGGTTTATATAATGTTTCACATGGATTACACTAACGTTTAGGAGAAATATATGCTGTACAACTAGGTTTCCGTGCATGTTCTTTCTTGTTTTCCAGGTTGAAGAGGAAGAAGGGTTGCTGGGGGTTTGGACCCCGCGGGATCTACATCGAACAGAGGACTACGGGTGAGTTCTACTATCTTTGTTATCTAGTTTTTAGCATTTAAGTGTGGTTGTGTGTGAGTCCTTTTGAATAGCATGCCCTGATCTGTGGAGGTTTTGACCCAACAAACCTCTAGGGTGTTTTTCCCCGAAACAAAACTGGTGACTCCACTGGGGAACACATTCTTGTGATTCCCCTGTTGGGTAGTTTCAGCTATTTTAGCAGTTTCCAACAGTTTTAATCATCATTTCTAGTCTAGTTAGTCTTTTCTCAGTCAAACTGAAGACCTGGTCCTTTATCCAGGCTTGATCTTTTTTATTTTTTATTATTTTCTTTTGCATACACGGTTTTTTCTCCACACAGTCGTGTATACATGATGTTTCTGTCAAAGGTGGTCACGTATACGCGGGTTTCCTTTGACACAGTCGCGTATACACGCTGGTTTAAAAACTGTTAAAGGGCGTATGTCTGGGGGGAAATTTTAAAATTTTGGTTTTTAGCTTTTCTGGTCTTGTCTGCCTGTGGTGACCTATTTCTACAGTGTTTTTTAATCTCTGGACTGTGTTTAAAGTGTTTATATGTCTATCTCTCTCTCCTTTGTGTGAAAACTCTCTCGGTCGGTGAAATTTTTGGTTGTTACGTTTGCAATTTTGGTTTGAGTACCAAGGTCTTTTCTTAAAGATTTTTGGTTGTTCTGCTTAATCAGAACAGAGAGCTCCTGCTCATTTACTCTTTCCTTGTGTGTTGCTGCACATTTTGATTTTTTACCTATTTGGTGCGTTTGGTTTCCTTGGTGTTCAGTAGACTAGTTTTGTTGCAATTTTCGAAGAGTCTCTTTTTGATTCTTTGAAGTTTTTTATTGCAAGTTTATACTATTGTACTGAGTTGATTTGTTGAGTTTCTTGTCTTCCTTTTTGCTTGTATAAAGCCCCACTGCGAGAGTGGCATGGTTGGCTTTGAGCATTTTGTTGAAGTTATACTTGAAATTCAGAGTTTGTTTGACTTAGTTACCGGATAGTTCAATTGGTCTTCTTGAAATCTCTTTTTTATAAACTAAAACTGGCATATAGGTTAGGAAATCCACTTTTCGTTGCATTTTGCATACTAGCCTCCATTCTGATCACTTGCCATAGGGTCGATCCCATCAGGTCATGAGTATTTCACCCATTTCACTCACCGATTATTTAATCATGACTTGGTGGTAGAGCCTTCCTTTACATGGGCTTCCTAGTTAGTTCCTCGCTATCACTTGTTGCCCATGCTATGTTTTATGTAGGCTCGGGAGTCCTCTTTAGTCCCGCCATGACTTATGTGTTGAAGCTTCATTCTTCTTCTTCCTCACTATCATTTTTCTGGCTATTACCCTAGAGGCTCCCTGGTGTTGTTGAGTTGTATTATTGCATTGCATATTGGCTACTTGTTTATCCTGGCCTTTAGCCGGCTTCATTTTGGACTCAATGTTTAAGCCAACTTTTGACCTTGACTATCTGTACAAGTTAACCATTGCATGCACTTAGCTATCGTGACTTGACACCCTTTTACCCATGGATGGAACATTCCTCTGAGTATCGCTTACCAGTTTCCGCCACCTTGCATTGAGCATAGGATCATTCCAATCCCAGGAACTAGTGCATCTGTTTCTTGATACTCATTCTATCCATTGTACCATAGCATTATTTTATTCTTTTTCAGGCTTATTATATGAAAAAGACAAAAAAATCAAATATAACAAAAAGAGCGGGAACGGGATGTAACTTCATAATTTGATGGCAGTACAGTGTCAGTTTGTCGCCCTTGAACAAAGCACATACACTTATATATTTCCTCCATTTGGGATGGTTTTAGTTTTGACCTAGGTTCAGCCTTTGCCTTGTTTCACTGGTCAGTCCTCCCTCGGTTGGTTATCTCTTCCAATCATATGGAGAGTTTGTTCTGCCTCCTGCATAACAGACTTATACAGTGTCACTTTTTACTGCCATGGTCATCACGAGTCATGCTTTTGTTCAAGGGAAGTCTAACCAGAGTCGGCCATTCTGCGGTGTCTCTTGACTCATTATTCAGTCGGCCTTCCCGGTTTTGTCAGTATCTTGTTCTATCACATCAGATGTTTTGGTCTTCTGCTCGTGCTGGTTTGAGAAGGTCCCCATTGACTTCTTGCTGGCGGGTTTGTCTCTCATCGACTACGACACATTGCTCTGAGAGTAAACCTAGAGCCGCACCCTGGCCCTATTTCCATCATTGATAGGTGACCTTGTGCTCAGCATTTGATCATCATTATGGGTCTTTAACTGAGTGGTTTCCCCTGTGTTCGACGTCAGCATACATTATCACACTTGGGATTCGTGAAATACCTTGATTTCCATTTGACCCTATCGGTGGATTTCTCGCCTCTGTGTCAACTTTCATTATTGGTTGGTTCAGAGGGTTTCTTCCGTGCGCTAGCTTCATCTTGTGCATGTCGGAAACATACTTCGGTTTTGGTTCCATCACTCTACTTCGTCCGATTCCTTCCAAATCTTGGCCTGCGGGTTACACTCGCACTGGACTGATGTGGGATGCCTTAATGCCTTCCTTCCAGTAGATCTTTTCCCATTGAATCTGACTCATTTATCTAGGAATAAGGTCTAGAGTCTTTTTGTTAGTACCTTAGGGTTTGTAGACATCAGTGGCAGACTCTTCGCTATCGACAGTGGGGACTCATCATTGCCTCTTGATCGGTAGATTCTTTCAAGTGTTTGACTTCAACTCATTCATTCACACTTGTTAGATTGTACTGGGGCACCTTGACACTCATTTTCATTATTGGTGGGTTGTCTCACGTTGGTTAACGGTATACATTATTGACCGGTAATCCAACGATTTCTCACATGGTCGACTTCAACTCATTTATTCCCATTGTGTAGAATTGTGCCATAGTGATCGGTGAAGACCTCGGGTTGCATCAGCATTTCTCGGTTCACTTTTGACAGTCCATTCAGTTTCTGCCAGTGATGCTGTTCACCCTTATATGTTGCACTGTCAGTATAGCAGCATCCTATATGTTGGCTCCCGAGTTGCGTGATTGTACCATTTATTCCACCTCTTATGATTTGGTACTTGGAGATTCAGTTACTTATATGATCAGACATCCAGTTTCAGCATCATTGATCAGCTTTCTATATGTGATACTTAGACATTGATTCTGACTTGTACTTCCGGGCCATGCTCAGATGATTCATTATGTACTTTCAGTTCAGCTATACTTGTATACATTTTGGATCTATTCTATACTTTCGATATGATGTATTTTTGACTGAGCATGGGTATGCCCGCCTCAGCATGAGTTGACTCTCTATTTTCTTTCATTGGTTTTTGACAGGCTGAAATCTGGTGAAGTCCTCCCTTGTCCTTGCGAAGTTCTTTCTATGTGCATAATACATTTCGGCCATCATGTACCCCTTCTGACCTCATATATTAGGGGGCATCTGTTATAGCATCATTTTTCACCCTCATGTGATTCATGATTGTCTCTATGGCCTTGGGCACCCATTCCCACAGACTTTAACAAAATTCATAAAAAACAGTGTTAAAAATCCCATACGCGGGTATGCCCAGACTTTTCTGCGTATATATGCGAGTCCACATGTACTTTTCCGCGTATTCCATTAAAATCATTAAAAAAATATATAAAAATTCCCTATTTTCGGGCTGGGTTGAAGGTTAATCCAGTAGTTCAACCACCCCAGCACGTGGCCAACTGTTTCCAACTGATTGAAACTACTTTGAGGGAGTATAAAATCCCCTCATGTGTATGGCCTAAGGGAGAGAGAAATTTATAGACATTATACTCTATTGGAATCCCAATTCAAGTCTGATTTCCCGTGCCTCCTACACTTTCCTAGATTTTTACAGGAAACCCTTGTTTCCTGGAGATGTTCATCAGTTCATATGCCATCTTGAGTGCACAATTCTTGAAAGTATCTTAGTGAGGCAAGGGAAGGACATATCTGGACGACGGTCTGTTCGAAGATCGTGGAAGGATTCGGGTGATCTCTCCACTTTTTATTACTGTACATGATGTTCGTAATGAAGAAGAACCATCTTGTTCCCGAAATAACGTGTTAACATCTACTTGTATATGTGAAAAGATTATTATTTAAGCATTTATTATTGTTTATATAATGTTTCACATGGTTTTCACTGACATTTAGGGTAAATATATGCTGTACAACTAGATTTTCGTGCACGTTTCTTCTTGGTTTTCAGGTTAAGGAGGAAGAAGGGTTGCTGGGGGTTTGGACCCCGCGGGATCTACATCAAACGTAGGATTACGGGTGAGTTCTACTATCGATGTTATCTAGTTTTTAGCATACAAGTGTGGTTGTGTGAGTCCTTCTTGAATATCATGCCCTGATCTGTGGAGGTTTTGACCCAACAAACCTCTAGGGTGTTTTACTACCGAAACAATTATCGAGA
This sequence comes from Pinus albicaulis, assembly GCA_034641835.2. Lineage (NCBI taxonomy): Eukaryota > Viridiplantae > Streptophyta > Pinopsida > Pinales > Pinaceae > Pinus > Pinus albicaulis. The sequence goes on along the minus strand of JAXQQM020091066.1, from coordinate 969 downwards.
AAAATTTGTGCCTTGAAATTTTGCGACAGAGGTGACGAATCTCCTTAGGGTAGCAGAAGTGGTAGGATGCCCAAATTGGGTTTCAAACCATGGTATTCAATCGATCGGGGGACAATTTGTGCCTTGAAATTCTACGGCGGGAGCGACGAATCTCACCCGAGGTAACAAAATGGGTAGGATGCCAAATTGGGTTTCAAACCATGCTATTCATCAATCGGGGGCCGGTGCATTTCATTGTGTTCCACAAAGCATAATTGGGCTAGAAGTAGTTAACGAGTGCTAAATTTATTCTGCCCTTAGACGATTTAAAGTTTCTGTCTGGTTGAAATCAAAAATATTTTATAACACTCGGTTGCAATTGAAACCATAATTTTGATTTTAGTTCAATTTTTTTTTCACATAAGTACTCTTTTTCTATACATAAAAATTTTTAGATCATAATTAATCTTCTACCTGCATTATTGTTTGTGGCAAGAATGCTGCTTATCATAGCAATTTAAAGCCCAATCGAATGGATGATTTCAAGTCTGAACGCTTTTTTGCAATGGAGATTTTGGGTTTGGAAGTGAATTCTCAGAGATAAAATCTATGATTCAGAAGCGTGGAGAGGCTGGTTATTTTCCCTTCAAAATCATTTCATTCTATCGGAACATTAATTCTCACAAAATGTAGAGAGATCTGAGTACAAAGGAGTTTTTTTATCACTCCAAGATTTTGTAGTCTGCATGATATCTATGATTCTGGTTACATATACGACTTGAATTTATGTCCTTGAGTTTTAGAGCTTAGAAGTAGCTAATAAGATCACAATTGGAAGATTCTGTGATACGCATTGGCTGCAAAATCTAGTACCAATATTTTATTGGTAAATTATTCATTTGTATTTTTTGCATTCTCTTGATGGGTTATCCGAATACACTTAACGTACGCTTAATGTTGCACTGGACGTGGTCATGGTTTTGGAGCACA
>JAXQQM020065871.1:0-63217 GCA_034641835.2 Pinus albicaulis | reverse complement strand
TTATATTAAAATGCAGTCATAACAGTAAGGTAGTATTACGGCACAAAGGCAGCGTAATTACATTACAGAGCAGACTAATAAAAGATAACAGAGACTAACTTAGACTAACTCCATATGCGTATGCAAACACGTTATTTATAACAAAAGAAACATAACTAATTCCTAAATTTTATGCTGGTGGAGAACACATAGACCATTACGTCCACGGATCTAGGATCATGGCCGTATTGAAAAGTAAATATATGAGGAGTGGATGTTTGAATTTGGCTAAGGGGCCATGTACAGATGTTGATTTCCATAGCTTCCGGGCTGAGTATGAACCTTACGACATTAGAAAGCAGAGTCTGTCCACGTGGACTCTATAGTTGACTTCCATGAGCATGCTGGCCATTTGACTTCTTTAGATAGGTTGCTATATGAGTTGCTCGAGCCAATAGGACACGAACCATGTCCACATCATTCCTGACTTGCCCATGTGGCTCGTTTTTCCTGTAGACACCTGTAACATAGAGTTTCACAAAATAGCTGCGGAAAGTTGCAGCAGCTGCGGAAAGTGGCAGGATTCCGCAGCTAAATGAACAAAATCTAAATCAAACATCAAACACAAAAATATAGTTAAAAACCATGTTAGATGCTCTTTTGCAATTAACATACAATGATATTGACAACTTGGGAGGTTCAGGTGAGTGAAAAAGGTATAGAAAAGTGTATGGAAAAGATGCAGAATTGAGACTCAACAGCTACGAAATTCTTGATCTGGTCCATCCCTTAAATAATGCATTCGAGAGTGTTGGGTGTGATCTTTTTGTTGAATCCGTTAAGGACCACAAGGTTTGGTACTGATGAAAAGGTTTCATCAGAAAATTCCAATAATTTTCTTGATCAAACTTATTTACTTTTTTAATCATTTCTTCCTGCATTTCTATCTTTTGTTTCCACTACGTTTCCAACTACTTGATTTCTGAGAGCACTTCAGATGTGCACTCTTTGATAATTTCTGAATTCAAAAGTTGTTCACATATAGATTCAATCATTTCCTTTGTCAACCTTGATGCTTTTTTTGTTGCTTTGTCTGCTTGTGTTATCTGTGCTTCCCAATCCTTAAATAAGATTACCTTGTGGAATTTATCTACCCGGGGTAGATTAGCTTCCTTGCCCGAGTCTGATGCTTGGAATTGAATGTGGTCATTGATTTTATACTCAACCTTCTCACACTCAAGTTTCTAGATAGCCACTTACTGGACCAGTATTTCACTTAAGTGACAATAAGAGCTAGTGATAGAAGCTTGTTGGAAAAATACTTCTTGTTGTTGCTTTAGCTTCGTATTCACATCCAATGCTTCCTTTATGAATTTCTCTAGATGTGTCTGGATTTGTAGTTTGTTTATTACTGCTTCCAGTTGTGTTTGTTTCTCAATAAGTTGCACATGATGCTCCAATTTTAAACTTTCAAGATCCTTTTGAAATTGGGACATCTTCAATTCCATTTTCTTGCTGGAGTTATACTTTTCTTGTTCTAACAGTCTCTCTAAATCTTGTATTTTATCTTCTTTCTGCTTCAGTAAAATTTTAACTTATGTGTCCTTATCAATATTAGGAGTAGCATATGCCCCTGAAAACTGTGATAGCTTGGTTAAATGTTCAGTAGGATCAGCTAGAGGATCCTTCCATAAAACGTTTACAGATTCATTTGTAATACTTGAGATTGTATCATCAATTCTTCTCCTTTTTCTTTTCTTGACTGCAGCCTTATGACTAGGACTATAGAAGACATCCAGCGAAGGGATTTCCTCAACTTGTAAAACTATTAGTTCTATAGGGTAGGTCTGAATCATCTCTTGAGCATGAGTTTCAGGAAATTGTTGTAGTGGAGTAACAATTTCCACTAATTTCTGAGAATTTTCTAGTGTCTGAAAACTGGTAGATTGATCAGTATTAGGATTTGTTTGAGGTGTTTTTATTGCCTTAGAAAACTTATCCCCTTCACTCTTAAAATCCTTTGGCTGAGATTTTTCTGACTTAGCAGGTGTACCTTGGTTGTGGTGAACTTCTTGGGAAGATGATTATTTTTCATTACTTCTTCCTTTCTCTTGCATATCAATCTCTTTGATTACTTGATTAACTACTTTTTTTGGGTTCTCATTTGTATTTTCAGATTCATTTTCAGAATGATCCGAATTCTGAGATTGATATTTTGATTGCCTTGACTCTTCTTCAGACATGTCTTTAGCTTCATTATCCAAGCTAATACTTGGATTTGGTCTGTTGACATCTTCACTAGTCAATAAATACAGAGGAATCATTTCCAGTCTTTTGCTTCTATATGCTTGGAAAGCTTCCAATTCATCTTGATTGAGTTGACTCGATGCAAAATTTAGTACATCTAAGAACCTTTCAATACCTTGAAAGAAATTATGAAATCTATTTATCTCTTTCACAAAAGGCTTTACTTTGAGCTCTTTGATGAAGTTCTTAATCACATCATTGGGGTCATATGGCTGCTTTGGCATTACAGCCAAATTCAACAAATTAATATTTGAATCTTCCTTGTAGGCATGACCAATATCAGAAATTGAAAAAGTACCACACTGTAAAAGAAAATTAGGCCAAACGGCCTTCTTAACATCTTTAAGCTGTTTTGAAATACCATTTACACCAAGTTGGTAGGTAATCCCTCTAGGAAGTAACTTGTTAGGAACATAATATGGCAGGACGTGAGGAGAAGCATAACTCCCAAAAAATCTGACATAGGTGAAACTTTCTTTGGAAAACCATATAGAAACGGGAAAAATGTGTGTACTAAACTCTTTGGAAATACTAAGGGCTTTCTCATTGAATATAATATGGTGCATAGGAAGTATGACTCTATGGAAAATTTTGTAAAAATTTAGATGAAAATATGATTCCCAAAGAACTATGTGGTAAATGTGGATTGGAGTAGGGTCTTGGGTCGTCCATTTCCATCCCATGGTAGGAAAAATCGAAGAAAATAAAATTGCGTCCATGACATAGGCACTCATGTAAAAGGGGGGTATTTCTCTAGATGAAACACTTATTTTACGCCTATACTCCATAATATTTCTGGATAAATTATCAGATAGGATATTTTCCCAATTCAGAATTAAGGAATTGACGATTGCAACAATTAATGGGACCCAATCTACAGAAAACCTAGTAGTATCAGGTTTTGCAAATAATCTACACAACATACTGGCAGCATAGAAATAAGGGGAAGGAATTTGTGCTATAGGGTACGTATCAAGTTTGTCTCATTTAATTTTTCCTTGGTCATCTTTCCATTCCTTTATAACTTTCATCAGGTCTGGATTTTTTGTTCTTTAAAGCTTTGAACAAAAGCTTTGTCATAGCCTTGTTGTGGGACAGGTAAGTGGTTAATTTTCCACAAATATTCTGCCCTAAATGAACCGATATTTTCGCCTTTTGAATCCTTAAATTTCATATCTTCTATGTTCAAGTGGTCAATTACCCACTTAGCCATATCTGTAAAGGGGAGAATATTTGGCCTTACTGCTACCTTATGGATGAATGAGCATACAACGTCGTAATAGGTCGAGTCTGAAGAAACTAACGTGCCTGTTGTAGCAACTTTTCTTATTACCCTTGGCTTTTCATTCTTGTAGAACTGATAAATTGCCTCCCACGAGGAACTTCCGCAATCCTTGTTGCAGGTGGTATCTAAGAATAGGGGAGACATATTTGAGCCTTATGTAGATGATTCTTAGGAAATTTATTTGCCTTTCTTTCTCATTTCTATAATCCTTGCTCCGATAAGTGGTTTCCTGAATTCAAGTGAACAGAGAAAAATTTAAAAATAAAGAGAATAAAGAGACAGATAGAATAAAAAAAATCCAGCGTTCAATCATTTCAAACATGCTCGAAGTAGTTATGAATCTTTCAAACCTTACTCCTATTAAATGTTGTTAATCACCGATAATCCTTTTAATCAAATCTCTTACACACCTTCACGTGAAATGTCCATCGATCAATTTAAGACGTTAGATCTTATATTCAGTTGAATGGACATGAGTCATTTAGCACACTTGAATAATAACTATTATTATCGCATATCACAACGTAAAAGTATTTCAATTTGTTATGTTACCAATAAATCTCACGAAACGCGATCTATGCAAATCGCACATCACAATTTCTATTTGGTAATAAAGCTTGCTTTTATTTATGTTCTGTGAAATGCAAAATGTGCTTTAAGAAATCATGCCAAGGTGCTTTATTGGACACTTAGAGTTTTATGTTTTTTACTTTATTGATTCGTCGGGTCCGTTTAATCGCAATTATTACCAAATTTTTTATAATTTTGATCGTTTTACAAGGCGTTATGTGATTTTCATTTATAATGTTGTTTAAAGTGTTTGAAATAGGAGTTTTATGTAACTTCAGAAAGGGTTTAGCACATATCGCAACCCGCATGACCTAATATTTTTTAAGTTGTTTAAGATTGTAAGCTATGCGATTTGCGATGCACGCTAAGGAATGAAAGCGGAAAGCAAAAGAACTTTATTTCCTAAAGCTTTTTGACTTAGACTAAAAATTAAACAAAACAAATTTCTTATTTATTTTTAAAGGGTCCCCATTTAGTAAAAATAAATGGGCGTTGTTGTATAGCACAACAGTTCATCATATTGAAAATTGAATGCATAGTTTTGTGCATGAGGAGAGGTACCTTCCAGCTTTAGAAGTATTCCTTCTCATGACAAGTGAGAGATCTTATTCTTTTCAAACCTCAACCTTGCTATAAAAAATATGAATGGAGTGTCATTGCTGGAAGATCTGGACCAAAGACAACATGTTTATCCTCAACTCTATGAGGTATAGCACCTCATGTAGAAGAAGTCTGGAAGACTAGGCAACTTAAGCCTGATTGTGCCAAGCCCTGATGGCTTGAGTTTTGATTTTTTGCAAAGTATACTTCTCCATCAACCTTGTCAGTAAATTCTTCAAAAAAATATTTTCTAAAATTCATGTGGCGTGTTGCTCCTAAATCTTGAAACCAATAATTTCTCCAAGAAACAAGTGAAGCATTAAACAAGTCTTCAGTTACTCCAATATTACAATGTGCCACAACATAATGAGTGGACTCAGATGCTTTAACTTTGTCTTTGTCATGAATTTTACCTTTGGCTTCATTTTTTTCCTTCTCAATTCTATCCCAAGGTAGTTTACATGTGGATGCATCATTCCAATCTCTATTCCAGCTTATGCAATGAAGATCAGTTTTTTCACTTTGAGCTTGTCTACCCACCCCCCTCTCCCCCTGTCTCTAAAATTTCTTCTTCCTTGTCTTCTTCAGACACCTCTCCCTCTAGAAGAATCTTGAGCATGATTCTTCTCTCTATGTTAAAGACATACAACTTCTTTAGAATACTGAGGAGTTTTCTTCTTCCCAAAAGCCTTCTCTCCCTCTGCAAACTTTTTCTCAAGGGAGTCAAAGGTAATCTCCTTGAGGTTTCCACTTGCTTGCAATGACTCAAGATAATGTGAGTAAGTGGGATATAATGCCTTGAAATAAGCTATGAGAGGTATGTCAATTTCAACACCAATGTTGTTAATTTCATGCATGATATATCTTACTTTTGATGTTAAACAAAAAGGTTCATCATTTTTCGATTCAAGACAGAATAGTTTAAACATCAATTAAACAACTTCAAGTTCTAAATGTGAGTCATAAAGTTATTTCAACTTCTTCAGGGCTTCATAAGAATGTTAAAATGGTGTAAATGGAAACTCACCTATTCATTTACAGATGTTGCAATCAAGGCATAGGCCTTGCTATTTTTGTTGTCCCAAATGGTGATCTCCTTATATGGTGTAGGCTTTGCAGGTGGATTTTCTTTGTCTCCTTCACAAATACCTTTCCACAGCTCATTAAAAACAAGTGTGTGTTTAATATTCCTTGACCATTTAGGATAGTTCTCCTTGTTAGAGAGAATGACTCCCACAATATATATGAGTGAATGCATTCTGTAAAAAAATCACTCTGTTGCCACTATAAAAAAAATACAATTTTGCTGCTAAAAAAAAAAAATTATGTACTTAATTTTTTTTTTTTTGTAAAAAACATTTTTGGTACTAACAAAAAGTAGAGTTATTGACTAGGGGAGGGTTTAACTGAGGGAGGGCTTATTTGGGGGAGGTCCAAACTGGGGGAAGTTCAAACTAGGGGAGGTTTGAATTGGGGGAGGTTTGAATTAGGGGAGAAACTATAGTGTTATGAGACAGAGGAGGTGAAGGGCTGAGGGTGGGAGGGCTGACGTAGGTGGAGGGACAGTAGTGAAGGGCCAACGGTCGGAGGGTCGACACAGAGAGAGAATTATGGAGTCTGAGCGGCAGCGGAGGCCAAGGGAGCAACATATGAGGGTTGAGGGTGCGGGAGGTGAGCACCGAGTGCCAAGGGCCAAGGGTGCAGGAGGTGAGCACCGAGCACTAAGGGCCAAGGGTACGGGAGGTGAATCGTGTCATGGGAGAGTCGAGAAGTGTTAACCGAAACTAGTAGGCTAAACGTAGAGGTGCCACTGGATTGTAAAGGTGCCAACATATTGCATAGGTGCCAATGGATTTCATAGGTGCCAAGGCGCTCTGGGTGCCAACAGATTGCAAAGGTGCCACGAGAGTGTGTATGGAGAAGGCCACAGTTTGAGGAAACATTAGAGTGTGTGAGCACTATGTAATGGAGCGTATGAGAACTCTGTAATGGAGCATTGTGTATGGAGGAGGAAATGTGTATGGAGGGTTGAAATAGAGTGGGATGGTTGTGGGAAGGTGGTGACATTGTGTAGAAAAATTGAGAGGCAGCATTGAGGGGAAGTTGCTTGGAGGCAGCGTTTGGTAGCGTTTGAAAACTCATACCAACACTTCAAGCACGATAATGGAGACATTGAAAGTGGCCTGCAGGAAATGAGATAGAGTGTTGCGACAGTGAAGGAGGGGAGAGAGGAATGCACTGAATTTGCAGTGGGTAGCGAGACCATTCTTCCAGGAGAAAATAGAGAGGCAGACCTGTCAGGAGAAGGAGGGAGTTACGAGGGCAGGAATGACATAAATAGAGCTAGCTCTGATACCATGTTAGTATAGGAGGAAAATCCACAAAAAAACCGACTTTTGTTTCATTAAGGATGCATACAAATATATACATGGAGGTGAGACTCTTAGGATTCATCTCCCAGTGTCACTTCAACTATCTTATTTTATATTTACATTATTATACAAATTATCCAAATCCCTAAGATTAGGTGTAAAAAATAACTAAGTGAACAACTATTAGGATGTTTTTCCCACCATTCACCTTTGAATATGTGTCCCATGACCTTGGTATTATATTTTTTTTCCATGAATTTTTAACCAGGGTTGTTACATTATTCAATTAGAGTGTTATACGATTATGCCTATCTTTGACCATTATACTGATGAAAATGATGTGGATACAAGATATGTTTCATAATTTTTCCACACCAAAATTCCCCCTAAATCCTTTCTATATTTATCAATATGATCATGGTTGGAATATGCTACATGATGATGTGATACTACAATTAGAGGATGAAAAGTTTGAATCTATTATTCATGATCTATTCAACTATATATATTTTTTAAGTTAAGAGGAATATGTTCCGACTTCATCTAATCAATGGAATTCTTCGATCAATGTGTTTAAATGCTCTATCCATCAAGAATATGATATGATTAATCCTAAATCTAATCAAACCAGTGGCATTGAAAATGTTTTCATTTATATGTTAGGTGATAGTGGTGCATGTCTACCTGTTGCTATTTTAAGCCACCCAAATTTTACTATCCACCATCAAAAAGTTCTGATACATTGCAGGAAGTCGAGGAACTTCAGCCCCTTCTGATGATTACGTTAGGACCTTGAAATCTTATTGAGATCTAGGAACTAAGTTGGATCCATATTTTCATGCATAATTATTTCTTTAACATTCATCCACTCATAATGAGTTCATTCTTAAAGGACTTTTGGTATTTTCAAGTGGATCTTCAAGATAGAATTTCTGATGAGATGAAAGGTTCTTGTTTGGTTAGTCCCTTTTCATGTGGATCCCTTAGATTATACCAAGGGTTGGAAAGAACATATTTTTCGAATCTTCACAATATTAGAACCTGTATTTCCTACTATCAAGATACAAGTCATTTTGGGTTGAAGTATTTTTCATTGTTAAATTCTTTTGAATCTGATCACATTTAAATATCTTTTGTGCATGAAATGAAGCTAATAATATTCCTAACACATCTCCTCTTCTAGAGTTATTGAAATTTCTTCAATCATTCATCCAACCAAAACCCTTGTGATGGTAGAAGTACTAGTTTGATTTGTCACATGTTTCTAATATTTCTTCAAATAAATATCCTAGTTGGTTTCCTACATTCACAGTGTCAACGATTGTTTTAAATATCCTAAGATTTCATATTATTGATTTTGTATGTAATTTGATACAAAGGGAGCTGATAAAGACTTGATAACCTTATATGTTAATCGATGAATCTGATCATTATACAAGAAATTCTCTTTTTGATTTGAATGTTTTAAATGAGAATTTATCATCTCATCGGTCTTAGGGTATTTAGAGGGTTTTTATGAGTATCATGATCCAAATGCTAAATGGTTAGTGATATCTAGCAAGCTCTGTTGCAAATAATAAGTTTTGATATTTTCTAGTGTTTTCAAGAACTAAAAATGCAGATGAATGTGTATTTGTAAGCATCATGCAAGGTTTGTATGATCTATATTTCAATATGCAAGGTAAATCTCAAAACTAGTTAAACCTAGTCATATAGCACATTATTTTGTTAATAAGCGAGACCTTTAGTTAATTGTGTGAGATTTTCAAGTTCTTATATTTTCTATCACATATTTTTTTATATTTCTTTTAATTTCTTGTATTTTTGTGGTTGTAGGTCGGGAACACCAATGGCTACATTGGAAATATCATTACAATTAGCCATAACCTTCTAGTTGATTAATTTAGGAGTAGGCTTAGTTGCATTTAGTTTAAATCTAGGATAAAATATTTATTAAATTATAATATTTCAATTAATATTGGAGACACTTATAAATAGAATATTGTTACAAAAGATATGACTCTAGAAAAGTGTCGTATATTAGGATCTAATATAGGAAAAAAGTTAGTATATTTGTTAGGAGGATATTTATTGTAAATGGACAGTTGTTATTTTAATAAGTGGTCCATAACTAAAATAGGTTAGGACATGTAGCTTATAAATAGCTCATTTTCCTGATTGCAAGAGTGTTGGAGTCTAGGGGTGTAAACTCTTGCAAATTTCTCATGTAACTTCTTTTCCTATTCATAAAATTATGTGTCTGAGGACACTTCTTCCATTATTGTGGTATCAGAGGATCTGTGTTGCAGCTGATGTGAAGAGGAGATTCAGAATTTTCAAGATTTTGGAAAACTCCATCAATTTATCATAAATTAATTGGTATGCAAATTGTCCAATTTTTTTTTAAGGAAAAGAAATTTTTCTTTTAGATTAAAAAAAAAAAATCCTTAAATTTCTCAATATAATTTTAAATTCTGAAAATTATCAAAATATGGTGATTGTGGTTAATTGCTGCAAATCGAGTTATTTTTTAGGCCATAAATGAAAGACTTCCAATAGCACATTTGAAGTGAGGACACCTTTGGAGCCCTATTCGTGTCTGCTCTCAACGCAGTTGATTCCTGTGACTTTCTAGAGGTAGAACACAAGCCAAGGATTCGATGCCATGTAGTTTAGGGTTTGTCTGTAACTATGGAAAGCTTTTCTCCAATCATCTGATTCAGAAGTGTACTCTTTCCAAAAAAAATCTTGCTGACTATAGCTACATATCCACTCCGGTGGTCGGGGCCAAAACTGAGATCGCCATAGTCGGAATCTTCCCCATCATCTACATCCTCCTCCTTAATATTCCACATTCTTTTGAGTTTGTCCTTTAAGAACACCGCCATTATATCCTCAAAAGATTGTGCATGAGGTGAAAGCCTAGTTTTATTGTGTATCTCTATTTTCGACTTATTTGTAAGAAGGATGGTGAAATCCGTATCACTCTGCATAAAATTGCGCGATCTGGTCATCGAAATTTTCCCTTTACATTTTTTGGGAGAATGCAACAATGCCCACTGCAATGAGGAGGAATGAAGAAATAATCTTTCGAGAAACTTCAAAGAGAATGGACGTGAAGTTGTGCAGTGAGGTCCATGAATCAAGAGGTGTTTCACTCTGCTTGGTAATCAAATGTTTCCTTTGTACTGGATCCACATAAAAATTTCACTCTTAACCCCCGCAAGTTCGCAGCAAAATGCATCGATAATACCTCCTATTTTGTGTGGAAGAGATTTTTGTACTAGATCCATGGCTTTCTGGAATCTAACTCTAAACCTCCTACACGCACCGCCATATTTAATGCAGTTTTAGGATAATAATTTTTCTTTGTAATTGGTGTTAGAAGGGAGCAAATTGGGATTTAATTTAATTTTTTAGAAATAAGTAGAAGTGCTAAAAGATTTGTAATATCTTGGAGTAATAATTAGATGTTATTTGTAATTTTTATTTTGGAGAAATAAGGGTCATTATTTGTAACTCAAATTACTTTTTTACTTTGGGGGAGGGGGGTGGGGGGGGGGGGGGGTGTGGGGAGGGTGGGGGGGGGGGTAGATTTTTTTTTGAAATGAGATTTGTAAGGGCATTTTCAAGCGGTCCACTTTTGAAAAGCATTCATTGTAAACTCTCAAACAGAAATTGACTAGAGCCAAGTGCAAACCTCAGTCATTTTTCTTCTTTTTCCAACGACTATACGAGGGTCAAGGCCAAGCCCCGATAGTTCATTTTTATGTGGCATGTTTCGTGTGACGAATTTCTCATTACTTTCTTGTGCTTCTTTCTTTTGGTGCACTGCTTCAACACTACAATGTCAAAGTTAATTAATCTGTTCTCTGATTCTGATAATCTAGAAGGGGTCAAATATTACAAGACCTGGAAACGTCTAATTGAAAGCACTCTCATATATAATTAATTGTGGCATGAAATATTTGATGGCAACATTAAACCTAATAAACCAACAGATGCAGCTTTACTTGCAAAATGGGAAGTAAAAAATACCAAGGCATTAGCTCTTATAAAGTCTTCAGTTAACAATGAAATGTACATTCATATTGAAAATGCCTCAGATGCATGGACTGCTTTGTGTACATTCAAAGATCTATTTGATAACCAAAATGAATAAAGAAAGGTTGATATTCAATTAAAATTTCTCCAAAAAAAATTAATTGAAGGTGGTGATGTTCTTGAATACATTTCACGGCTTAAAAACATCAAGCAAGAAATAATAAATGTTGGTTTTCAAGTTGTCAATGAAAATTTCCTCACTACCATTTTAATTGCTGGATTGACATCATCTTACACACATTTTTTGAAAAATTTGCAAGTCACTGGAAAATTAGAGAAGATCAAGTTTGATGAGTTGAGTGATATGTTAGCCCAAAACGACAAAATTTTTGGGAAGAAGAAACAGATTGGGGAATATGTCTTCTTCATAGAGGCTAGCACAAGTAAATCATCAATTGATAGATCTAGAAACAAAGAAGAGGACATTTCAATCAAAGCCAAGAAGCCCACATTGTACAAGGTCATGGTCACAGTCAAAGCAAAGGAAACAATTTCAACAGAGGCTACAGTTCAGGTAGGAGAAATTTTCAAGGCAGGGGAAAAAATCAAGGTAGAGGCTATAATCAAGGAAGAGGAAAAAATCCAGGGAGAGGAAAAAATCAGAATAGAGGTCAAATTAGAGGCAGATGACAGTATCAAGGCAAAGGCAGAGATTTAAGTCAAATTGTTTGCAGAAGATGTAACAAAGTTGGCCATTTTGCTGAGGATTGTAGAACTTCCATTGATAAAATTCCTAAGTTTCATAAAAACACTGCACAGTTTGTAAATGATCAAGATGATCATCATGGTTTAGAATATATCTCCACAAACACAAAATCAATAGCTTTGCAGGTTTTTGTTGGAAATACTGAGAGGGGGGGTGAATCAATATTATTTTCAATTAGAGCATTAGTTAATCTTCAATTATTATCAGTGTTTGTACAATGATAACAGCAAAAAATAGGAACACAAATGCACATAATTTTTAAGGTGGAAACCCACTCCGGGACAAAAACCACCTAATGCTTTTCTAATAATTCTTTAATATTCAACTCCAATTGAAAATAAACCTCCAACTTCCTATAATCTAGAAAATCATTCTTCTCCAACTCCCACTGGATGGACGCTCCAATGCCCGAGATTCTTCAGTAGTCAACTGAATGGATGCCCCAACACCCAATGAGCTACAACTCACCCTAGCACCACCTTACCACCCTATAGAAGAATAAAATAAGAATGGACTCTCGTACCAGGGAAAATGGTCCACTTTACAATGATATAGAATGATGTAGAAGAAGAAGATATACTAGACCATAACCCCAACTTTGACACAACCACCTAATGATTATCCTAGACCTCCCAACACTACCTCTTCAACTCTTGGTAGATAGACACTAGTACAATTTTTACAATAATGTATTTACAATGACTTAGTACAATGATTGTGTGCAGTGCTGCCCACTTGAAGACTTCATAAGATGAAATTCTTGCTGCTGTTATGCACCTTGGTTGCTGCTCTTATCATGCTACCCTCTGCTGCACCTTGCTTTGCTTTGTTGCCCTATAAAGTCTGGTCCTTTGCAACCCTTGACAACACATGATCTAGCTTTTTCTTGCCTTCTAGGAGCTCGATATTGAATCTGGTGTATAAGTGTTATTTCAAATCCCCAACATCTGATTTTTGGTCCTGTAGTAATCATATGAGTCATCTTTCCAATTCCATAGGTCTGACCCAATTTCGATTCTTCAAGAGAGAGTTATACCCAATCTTTCACAACGCCCTAATTATGGACTGTTTCAGCAAAGCGAACTTGTACGGAATGCCATGTGTCACTATTTTATTTATTCGGCTCTAAAATTGATAGAGTGAAAACTAAAGTCTGTGTAATATCTTCTACTTTTTACGGAATTCCAATCCGATACTCAGAGAGAGACTTATGATGATTTTACCACGGTCACTTATTTGAGATGAATTTCAGGAGCCTGCAAACACCCTCACTTCCACAGATCATATCTCTGAAACTATTGCACACCTTGATCTAAAATTTTCACAAAAGCTTCCTCAGGATTTTGGATTCACCTCATAAAAATTTCAGCTTCTGAACCCTCATAAAAAAAAGGTTAGAGCTAAAATTCCACGATGACCTGTTTCAGATGGCGAAATCCCTTGCATAAGGAGGAAATGAGGATCACAATTTATATAAATGCTTAGGTTGAGAGGGGCTTCAACAAGTGAAAGTGGGAGGGATTTTAGGAGCTTAAAAAATATTAAATATGACTTTTCAATGACCCATGCCACAACCCTATGGGGTTTTAGCCTACTAACTAGGGGTATAAACTTCAAACATGAAAATCTATCAAACCGTGAAGAATTACGTGGCGTGCCATATATCAACGGAAACATCTCGACAAGTATAAACCATAAAAATCATTCTTGAACCAAAATATAGTAATTTGGTAGGTCAAAATTCCCATGAAATATTGGATTAACCCCTGGTGCTGCTTGGGTTGACATTAATGACAACCATTGATCAACAATCTCCCCCTTTGGCATTGATGGCAACACAAGTACTCCCCCTGCGATCATGAAACCTATTCCTACAACATTATCTCCCCATTTGACATCAATGGAAAAGGGTAACTCCCCCTGAAACACAACCATCCTGTGGACCTGCACACACTTCCACTCCCCCTGACACACAATCGTCCTGTAGACCTGTAATCTACTTCCACTCCCCCTTTATATTCTGAAAAAGGAAAATCTAGTGAGAACTTGGGATAATCCCAAGCTTCTGGTGAAGAACAATATACTTTCTGCTACAAATTTTCAGGTGTCTGGTGGTTAGTTATGCATTGCTTCGTTTAGTCCAGAGGAGGTGAGGTGTATCTCGCTACTACTAACGACCATTGCACATTATACTAGTGATGGGAAGTGCATTAGTTTCCTTCTTTTATTTTATGTTGATTATTTATTCCAGATGCCATGAATTGTGAGATGGTCTGCCATTTTTTTGTAGCATTTTTGTATAGCATTGGATAGATGTCGTTCTCAAGCGCGTGGGAGGTTGACCTTCCCTTTTTCTTCAAAGTTACTTTGTTCATTTTTTGAGAGGTTTCTACAGACGATGCCTACTTTTGTCCGCCAACCTCGTAGGCTGATGTTACATGGACGGATATAGACGTGGGGCCAAATGATGCCCAAGAGGGACCTGTCCGAGTATCCGGACAGGATATCTAGAGCTGCTAGCCAGTGTTGATGATCACATGTTCGTGATGGTGTTGTTTCATTACGCGGGTTTGGATTGGTGAGGGTGTACCAACATCCTCTTCACACAGGATGAGCCAGCAGATGCTAGAGGAAATATTAGTGTTTTCTTTAAATTAATATAGTTTCATTTTATTATCTTAATTAATTAGAATAAAATTTATTATAACACGTTCTTTACTTGTTTTATTAAATTATTTAATGAAATTGTCTAATTATTGTTGTGCACTATATATTTCATAGATATTGGCACATTCGTTGGGGATGTTATCACTCAGAAAAAATGAAGCGTCATTTGATAAATTCATATAGGTTCATGTGTCAAAGGTAGGGTTATAGAATTCATTTTTCATTACTTGGTCAAGGAAAATTTTTAATTTTTCTTATTTAGTCTATCCTAAGGTATTAACCCACCCTCATTCAAATCCTCTCATGTCACATCAATCATAATTTTCTGACATTTTTCAATTCCCAAGGTTATATCACTGAAAGTGTCATTTTAGCCAAGAAACCACACTTTCGTAGCGAAATACACAGAGAAATTGCACTTTTCGCTACGAAACCGCTAATACTTTCTTAGCGAAAAGGCCTAGAATTTCACTAGAAACACTATGAAAGTAAGGTTTCCTATCTATCATGTCAAATTAGCTATTAGGTGTCAGAAAATGATTTGAAAAGGATAAGTTAGATGCCATTCGAATCATTTAGGGTAAACATCAAGGTACATGGTCAGGGCTGAAGTCATCATCACCATTTTAAGTATGTATGAGTCATCATTATGTTATGAGTGGTCATCGAACTTCAAAAATATTTCCAAAATTATGTCATATGTCATTCTCCATTTCTTCTTTGCATGTTATTGAGCTTTGGAGAGCTATTTCACTGAGGCCAAGCTGTGGTTGGTTTCTTTCAAAGGATTGCAGATACCACTGATCATGCGAGGCAGATAATTATCAAGTGAGGTAGAGAAGACTTCAAAGAACCATGGTTGCAGAAAGAAAGACAAATAAAGGTGGCCAATGTCTCAGATATGAGCCATCAAATATGAACCTAATAAATGAATACCCAACAGCTGTAGAAGTCTTTATAAGGATAAGATGTTTACATTTTTGTGAAAGACTACAAGGATGCCATGTACAGGTTGCCAAAGAATTTTCCCTAAACTTCAGTGGAACATCTACAAATGTGCGAATGCTGAATCTCACTATTACACCAGAGATCATTGCAGCAGCAACAGGGTTTCCAAGAGGACAAGAAAAATGGTTCAAAGGGTTCAAATTCAACATGGAGGAGTGAAAAGAGTTTATCAAGCTAGAAAACAGTGAAATGGACCTTACAAATGTCATTCCAAGGAGGTGCATGAAGGATAATTTCTCAAAGTTGTTGCTTATCATCCAAAAATATTTCACTTGTGAAGGGAGATACCATAAATTATTTTCTTACCATTTCAAGCTTCTCCTACACTTTGTTGGTAAGATATCTCTTGATCTACCTTTCTACTTACACAAAAATTTAGTAAAAATGGCAGATAAGTCAAGGAAAATCTGAAGGAAGTGAAACCTCATTGTTTCATGATGTTTTAATAAAAATGTTGGTTTTATATGATCTACAAAGACTAGGCAGAGACTAATCTTCCTTCCTGTTTGTTAGTGGTTTTTAAATGGATACCCTTACCCCTAAAAAAACTCCTTAACCTAGGGGCATACCATCACCTTAAGTGGTAGAGAAAAGTGAACCAGTCATGATGGAAACATGAAGTTGAATCTTTGATTCATAAACTTCAGCGATTCTCAATATCACCTCAAAGATCTGATAAATCTCAAGGCAGTGTAACTTCACAATATAATTCTGCTCATCCTCTTACCAAATTACAGAGTGAAAAACTTGGCATTCAGCCAACCGAATTACCTCTACCTACAAGGAAAAGAGAAAGGAAATCATCTAAAGGGTCTGACAGCAAGACTCTTTCTTCATCATCGCCCATCTCAACCTCTTCATCATAAATTCAACCGTCCACCCCTCCACTTCAAACTATTGTTCCTCATTCCACTGGAACTTCCACATCAGCTTCTCAATCATCTATAATTATAATATCTTCATCTTCCCAATCACAGACATCATCTTCTATACTTTCCTCTGTTAGCAGTTAAGCGATGGTGCAAGTGCCATGGAATAATCAAGGGGCAGTCTTAATGCCTGCACCCTTGAGTCAATTAGCAGCCTATCCTGAAAAATGGTTGCCTAAGTTTAATCCTGAAGCAGGCATGTTAGCAGAAGAACGTATAAAAATTTTTATGCTGTCTATAAATCTCAATGGAGTTATTAATGAAGATGCTGTTGTCCGAATTTTCCCTTATACTCTACAAGGAGCAGCTGGATCATGGTATTTTTCATTACCATCTGGATCCATCACTAGTTGGGATATATTTTAAGATAAATTTTTGACTAAATTTGGTGATGACAGGTCTACAGCAACATTGATCAATGATCTATCTAATCTTAGAGCTGACTCGAAGGAACCTGTCAAGGATTTCAATTCACATTTCAATAAATTTTTAAACAAAATTCCTACTGCTTCCAAGCCTAGCGAAGAGGTGCGAAGTGAATGGTACATTTATGCTTTACCATCAAACATAGCAATCTTTCTTGATAGGGCTAACAAACCAACTTTAGCAGAAAACATGAAGGAGGCAATAGTGGTAGAAAAACGTATCATTGCTTTAGACAAGAAAAATGCGATAGAAGAACGAAAAATCCAAGAAAGTCACTTTTAAAGAGGATCTCAAGAAAAAGCAATCAAAAGATCCATTTGATTTAGAAGGACTGCAAAAAGTTTTGAAAACCATGTCTAAAGAAATGGTTGACATTAAGAAACAAGTGGTAGAAACATCTTCTAAAAAATCTTTCACGTTTTTTAGAAGAAACCCTTCAACTGATCCAAAGCCACCAAATGCTATTACTAATGCTGAATCAGAAGAAGAAGAAGAAGAAGAAACTGCTACTGAAGAGACTACTGATGAAGAAGAAGTTGTAGAAGTACAAGGTATGTGGGATTTCATCCTTCCAGATGAGGAAGATCAAGAAGCATCCCTGGTTAGCACTCGAAATAGAAATCAACTTGATCCTCCTCAATCTACTCCTAAGTCAAAGAGCGCAAGCTCATTGAATAAGGATAAACTTGCACCCAAGAAAACGACATCTAAAGCAATTCAAACTAGCCCAGTCCAGACAGATTCATCAACTCCATCAAGAACACTGATTGTTCCAGATGAGATGGAGTATAATATCATAGAAGACATGAAGAAGACTAGGGCTAACATCACTTTTTATGAATTGAGAAAGTTAAAACACCAACAGAAGGTACTTTTGAAAGAATTACATGATGTACCAAAAAAACCTTTGCCCAATCCTGTGATTTCTCAAGCTTCCAACGAAATGGGAAGACCTCCAGCTTATGTGATCAGTAAAGTTGATCTAGAAAATATCGCTTTAATTGGAGGAAGGTCAAGATCTCATACTCCTCCATTTCTTCTTACTTATGAAGTTTTCAATAAAAATTTTCATAATTGTTTAGTGGATTCTGGAGCTTCATCTAACATTTTACCAAAATCAATATGCGCAAAGCTGAACATTCAACCACAAAAATCTGTTGTGCACATAGTCCAGCTTGATCGATCGCAAGTTGAAGTAATTGGCGAATTAAATCAGGTTACCATAAGATTGTCATCAAACCCAAAGGTATGTCAAGTCATTGATATTTTAGTTGCAGATATTCCAGAATTTTATGGCTTAATTCTTAGCAGATATTGGTCAGAAAAACTTCATGGATATTTCGCAACTGATTGGTCGCATATGTGGCTTCCTTATAATGGTAAACCAAATCAGATAAAGGTTGAATGAGAAAAACATCAAAAATACATAGTAACAGAATTGGAAGGAGAGAATGAACCAGTTGCATACAGCAGTAATATTATTGGCAATTATTCAGTTGATTCTTTCTTAGGAAATTTCAATGCTCATACTTCGCCTTATTTAGAACATTCTGTTTTATCTCAAATAGAAAATTATTCTCAAACAGATAGTTCTAAATATATTAATTTTGTAGATGCCCCTGTAAATAAATCTTTATTTTCGAAATTATTTTTTGATGGTTCTAAGTCTAATGAAGGAGCAGGAGCAGGATGCGTTTTGGTTAGTCCAGAGAGAAACAAAATTATGCTAACCTGCAGACTTGAATTCGAGTGCACTAATAACACCGCATAATACGAGCCTTTAGTCCAAGGACTATACAAAGAAATTGGATAAGACATCAAGTATCTACAAGTTTTCGGAGATTCTGAAATTGTAATCAAACAAGTACGCAATACTATACATTGTTTATCAGGTCATTTAAAGCATTATCAATCTTTAGTCCAAGATCTGACTGAACATTTTATAGCATTTAATATTTCATCAATTCCCAGAATTCAGAATGCTAGTTCAAACCTCCTAGCTAATGTAGCTTCCAAGCTCATTCCTGCAGAAGACTTTAGTCCTGATCGATTTTCAATCGAATTAATCTTTAGACCCTCGATTCCTGATAACATTACCAATTGGAGGATTTTCAATGATGATCCTGATATTGTAAACTTTCTCACATCTGAAAGATCTTACACCAATCAGATAATTGATGAAGACCAACATGACAAACAATTACTCCAAGATAGCACCAATAATGCTATGCCAAAGTCAGTAGTCAAGTTAGAAGACCTTTATGATTTGAAAGATCAATTTAAAAGATCTACCAATTCAAAATTGCAAAGTTCAAATTTGAATTATGAATTAGTAAATCTAGGAACTGATGCCAAACCACAAAATATCAACCTAGGCCTTGGTCTAGTTCCTAAAGAAAATTTAGCATACATTCATCTTTTGAAACAATATAAAAGTGTCTTTGCTTGGAACTATGATGAACTGAAAACTTATGACACTTCTATCATCCAACATACTATCCCAATGATCAATGATGAAAAACCTGTCCAACAAAAGTTGAGAAAGATCCATCCCAATCTATAAAATCAAATCAAATCTCAACTCAATAAGTTATTGAAAGCCAAGATTATTTTTCCCGTTCAACATTCTAAATGGGTTTCCAATATGGTTTTTGTTAGAAAGAAAAATGAAGATATTAGAATTTGCATTGACTTTCGAAATCTTAATAAAGCCTACCAAAAAGATAATTTTCCTTTGCCTCCTATGGAGAAAATATTACAGGCAGTTGCAGGATCAGAATTAATGTCTTTCTTAGATGGTTTCTCTAGATACAATCAAGTGTTGGTCCATCCTGATGATCAATTGAAAACTACGTTTAGAACCAAATGGGGCACTTACGCATATCAAAAGATGCCTTTTGGTCTGATCAATGCTGGTGCCACATTTCAGAGAGCTATGGACATTTCTTTCAAGGGATTAGTTAACAAATCAGTGGTAATTTACTTGGATGATATAACTGTATATTCTAAAAAATGAAGCAATCACCTTAGAGATCTGAAGCAGAACTTCCAACGCTGTCAAAGGTATGGAATTTCACTTAATCCAAAAAAATCCTTTTTTGCATTAAGTGAAGGAAAACTTCTTGGATTTATAGTATCAAAATCTGGAATTCCTATTGATCCTGATAGAATCAAGGAAATTTTCGAAATATCTTTACCTCACAACAAAAAATCTATGCAATCTTTTCTTGGCCAGATTAATTTTGTAAAAAGATTTGTGCCAGATTTTTCGAGAATTGTATCACCTTTGCAAGCACTGATTAAAAATAATTCAAACTTCAAATGGGGCAAAGATGAATATGAGGCATTTAATCTGATCAAACAAGCAATTATCAATGCTCCATCTTTAGCAACTCCAAATTTTTCCGATCCTTTTATTTTGTACACATTTGCCTCTGATAAATCTTATGTTGCAATACTCACTCAAGCAAATCAAGACAAAGCAGAAGCTCCAATTGCATTTTTCAGTTCAAATTTACAGGGAGATGAATTGAATTATTCAGATGTGGAGAAACAAGCTTATGCTGTTTTCAAAGCAATTAAATATTTCAGACCCTTTCTACTCAAAACCCATACAAAAATCATAGTACCGTTTCCAGCGGTAAGAAATATTTTAGTTCAAAAAGATGTGGGTGAGAAAAGAGCCAATTGGGTTACTGCTTTACAAGAATATGATGTAGAAATCAAACCGGCAAGTATTGTAAGAGGTCAAGGCTTTTGCAAAATACTAGCTGGAGCATCGCTTATTTCTGAAAAACCATCTGAAGAGATACAAACATATGAGGTAAGCCTAAACAATGTTGAATCATTATATGCTGATATCATATTTTATCTGAAGAATGGATATGGTCCTCCAAATCTCGATCATACCAAGAAAAGAGCCCTAAGGTTGAAGGCTAAAAAATATCAGCTTGTAAATGATGTTCTTTTTAGAATTAATTATGATTCTATTTTTCTTAGATGTATGGAGAAATCTGAAGCTGAAAAAGTCTTGCAGGAACTTCAAGATGGGCCAGCAATTGGACATTATGCTGGAGATGCTACTGCACATAAGATCCTCCGTGAAGGCTATTATTGGCCCACATTATTCAAAGATTCACATAACTATGCAAGGAAATGTCAAATTTTTCAAACTGCAGCTGGAAGACAAAAGAAACCATCATTACCATTACAACCAGTCAACATTGAGCAACCTTTTGATCAATGGGGATTGGACATAATAGGTGAGATCGTTCCTCACTCTTCTAAACAACATAGGTATATCATTACAGCAACTGATTATTTTACGAAATGGGTAGAAGCAGTCCCTCTCAAGACTACTAATGCTGAACATATCATCGAGTTTATAGATCAATTCATAATCACCAGGTTTGGTTTACCTTCTTCTTTAATGTTTGATAATGCATCATATTTTTCTGGTAATGCTATGACTGAATTTGCACTCAAGAGAGGTTTCAAACTTAAATATTCTGCCAATTATTATCCAGAGGGAAATGGGTTAGCTGAATCCACTAATAAAAACTTAATCAGAATCATTAAGCAAACAATTGATCAAAATCATAAAAATTGGCATAAGTCTTTGATATATGCTTTATGGGCAGATCGAATAACGAAGAAGACCTCTATTGGCACTTCTCCCTTTAATTTAGTTTATGGGAGAGAAGTGGTTCTTCCAACTCATCTAACAATCCCTTCTTTAGCCTTAGTCCAATATATTGATGAAGAACCAACTTCTTCTTTACAACTAAGGCAGATGGAAATAACTAAGTTAGAAGAACAACGAGAAACGCTAAAGTAACTCATGCTCATCATCAAGCATTAGTTAAAGTTTCTTTTGATTCAAACATGATAACCAGAACGGATTTTCAGATAGGAGATTTAATTCTAAAATGGGACAAGGCTCATGAGGAAAAAGGAAAACATACGAAATTTCAAATAATGTGGCTTGGTCCTTTTCAAATTGCAGAGATCATAGGTCCATCTACTTTCGTATTACAGGATTTAACAGGGAAAAGAGAATCTTTACCTGTTAATAGACAGATGCTTAAAAAATATTTTCCATAGGAGATCATTCTTCTATTTTGTAGATTAGTTTTCTTTGTTTGTCATAATAAAACCAGTTGTTAATGATTACATTTGGAATTCATCAAAAGATACTAGTTCTCTTTTTAGATTTTATTTCTTCATTTATATAAATAGAATTCTTTTTAGAATATTGATCATTATTATCCAAAGATACAGTTAAAAGTTTTAAATCTAGAAATGATATTAATTTCAACTTTGAAAATTTTGATGAAAAGCAACTTTTGGTGAAAGATTGTTTTATATCAGTCCAATGAAAGGTATCAATAACAAAACGAAGATTTTATGTAGAAAAGTTCTTTTCCAAAAAATCTATTATTGTCGTCCAGAGCTATCTTAAGGAAAAAATGATTTCCTCCCCACCTAGAAAATTACAAAATTCAGGGAATAATCCAATGATACACTTTTAACTTAAAGACTAAGAGGTCTCATCACGAGCCGACTTATCATGATCATAGATATTATAGCTTGTTGACTTTTCCAATACTGCATACCACAATAGGGTAATGACTTAAGATTATTGCAATCAAAAGGCAAGGGGTCTCATCACGAGCCAGCTTGTTCAGCAAAGTTATAAATCAAGTGAATGGCACTGTCATAAATTGGCTACCAAACCAAGACATTGTTCTTTAAGAATACAAATAAAATAAAAAGCGATACGTGTGAATATGGATTCCTCTTTGAAAATTGTATATTTTTCTAAGTAGGACACAGGATCATTTCTGGGTAATAGGTAACCCTGTCGAGGCTATAAACTCTTGCTGGCAGCAAGGGCTCTACCTACTACAAATGAGCATAGTTAAAACTGATTTACAGAGAAGCCTTTTTTTTTATCTTTAAAACCAAGTAATGACTGATGTAGATACAAGGACTAGCTTGAAGAAGTGAATAGTCAAAATTTGATCATAGAAAAAATGAAATATCATTCATAGATTGAAGCATAATGTACTTTGTCTTTTTATAATAAAGTTTGATTTTCTAGAATATTTTCTGTTTTGAAAAGTTTAGAAAATTCAAAAGAAAATCAGAGATAACTGGTTCTTCCAAGTGAATCGCCAATTGTTGTGGCCAGCAACAACCCCCCTTCTTATTTAATATTAGTAATAATACTAAATAAGTGGGGACCCTTAGTTTAAAAAAAAAAAAAATCTAAAAATTGTTTTGTTGTTTGTTTTCATTTTCAATAAAACTTACTATCATGGACTTAAGGAAATTTCTTTGGAAAATATTTAAACTAAACTTAAGTTTATGATAGACTAGAATAAAATCTCCCTTTGAAGGAAACATCGCATTCATCGCAAAAAAGTAGAATATAGCTTAAGCAAAGCAGAATCTTCAAAATTGCGATACCGCGATCCAATGACATTGCACTAAAATGTTATCGCAAATCGCATATCGCAGAAAACATATTAACAGATATTATTCATATATTATATATTTTGCGATATTGCGATTTCGCGATATTACGATTCCATGATGTTAATGATTGCGATTTGCGAAAGTTGCGGTTTGTAAAAGTTTTGATTTGTGAAAACTGCGATTTTGCGATATTGCAAAGAAAATCGCAGATCGCACTATCGCAGATTCTTGAAAGCTCGTTATACGAAGTAAATCTTTTCATAAATCAATATCCGTTATGCGCTTTGATGTCAAATTAATGAATGAATCGTCAATTATTAATGATTTTTTTTTTGTTTTGATCGAAGTGTTATTTCATACGCCTTCGGCATTTAAAACTATCCCGTCACCTTTCTCATGTCATTATTCTCACTCAATTCGTAAAATTGCAGGTGCGAAGAACAGGAAACTATACAAAGAAATTTTCAGAGCATTATGGGAAAGAAAGAAAAAACTCTGACTTCTGGAAAGAAAGAGAAAGCTGCGAGTTCTGAAAATAAAGAGATGGCTTCCTTATACGCAGACACTTCTTGCAACAAGGACGTTGGTATCACCACCTGGGAGGGTATGTTTAGTTTTCTTGAAGAATAAAACCCAAGGGTAATGGATGTTTCAGCTACCGCTGGTTCAAGCAATTCCTCTGAAGCATCTCTTACAGAGCTGGCTTGTTCGTTTCTACACTGGATAGCAGCAAGACCAAGAATTCTCGCATATACAGATATGGTCAAATGGGTGCTGGATAGCACTGATATCATAGACAAACAGTTCAAAACTCCAGGTCAAGAGCTTATCGGGTCGTTTACTCCAGAATATTTGAGGTTTATGTATCATTTTCCAGAACCTCAGGCAACTTACAACAAACAATTTATGGAGAAATTTGCAAAAGAAAATGAAAATTTGGCAGACTGCACTAAAGAATGGACCAGAAGAGATGAACCACTGAAGAAAGATAAACATGGTATGTACAGTACCAGTTCACTCACTTCTCCATATTGTTTTGCTGCTGCTATGTTATGCAAGCTTTTTGGAAAGCTTGACATTAATAAGATTTTGCCTGAATGGCTTCCCTTGTTGAATGCTGCTTTTAACGCAACCATTGTAGACTGGGCCAAAATATTGTCTGATAATTTAGCCATGGCTATTTTCAATTACCGGTCTAAACGGACTGTGTCTCAGAGGATTTATCCTCATTTTTATCTATCTGCCTATGTTATGGATTCAATCTGCTTTGTTTCTAAGTTCCCTTTAATGGGTTGGCAATGGACAATTCAGGATCCCTTGCCCATTCATGTCTATCACAAAGAGTTGTGGGAATCAAAATTCATTCCTCATTTTTATAAAATTTTCCATGGCATAATGTTGCCTCTATACAGAGTGTTGTATAATAAGGATGCTCCAAGGTTGTCTCCTGAAGCAGAGGTAGACAGTCTCCCTGTCGCAAGATGGTTTGGAGAAGAACTGTTCACTTATGTGAGGGTTTTTGGAAGCTTTGCTTCTCCTCATGTTTTTCCCTTATATGTTCCAGATAAACTCATAGCTCGGGAAATCGCATATCAAACCTATGGAGACGGAGGTTTGACAAAATAATTAAAGGATAAAAATACGGCCATTTGGCCACAATTTCCAGTTTCCTGCGGAGCATTTTCATTGTTTGATATTGGTCACGCGTTTAAGGAAGTAAGCAATGTTACATATTTAAAATTGTTTAAGTTTCCGAGAAGACTATTTGATCCATATGGTATTGTCAAGGATTTCACCACTTTTGTCAAAGTAAGAGTATTCTCTGGAGAAGAAGATCTTTTTGACGATATGTTTCAGGAAAAATGTTCATTTAAAGACATTTTGAATTTAGCTCAAACACGGTTCTCCCCAGAAGAATTTCAAGAATTTAAAGTTTATAGAGAAAGAAGACTGACTATTATTCCTTTAGATAGTTTGCATTTGGAACCCGCAAGGGAACCAACTCCTAGTGCCAGTCTCAGTGGTAGCTCAGACTCAGAGAAATCTAAGTTAAAGTCTGACGAAGAAATTTCTGAACATTCTAAAAAATCTGATCAGGATAAAAGTGAAGGCTCTATCAAGGATACAACTCAATCAAAAGAGCTTTCACAACAACAGACTTCAACTACCCCACAATTGATTCTTCCACCTCTTAATGTACAGCAACCATCCATCAACACTCAGTTAGATAAAGAATGGGAATCATTTAATGATATGATCAATGTTGAAGGACAGAACATACAAACTCCTGTACAAACAGCAAAATTTTTGGTTACAAAAATAAGTGGCAATGTCACAGAAAAAGAACATATACCCATTACTCCCTCTGCCGAGCTTGTACTTAAAATAGAGGAAATTCCTCCTCTGGATATTTTCTACAGCCCGCAACATAAAGCAGTAGTAAGGAAGCAAAGAAAGAAGAGAAAATTAGAAAGTGCGCTCTCCACTGATGCAGAACAATTGGATGTTTTATGGAAAGATCCTACTACAAATCCCACTGAAAATCTCACTAAATTATCTCAGATAACGGGAGCTTATGCCTCTGCAACTATTGACAAAGCATCTGAGGTAAAGCTGCTATTAAATGAAAAAGAGGATCATATACAAGTTCTGCAACAACAATTGCAACAAGCACATGCCAACAGTGAAGCACAGATGAAATTTGAAAAGTTACAACAAGAGTTTCAGCAAATGAAGATTGGGTATCAGAAAAGCTTGGCCGAAAAAGAAAAACAAATACAGATTATGCAAGAAATGCATAAATAAGACCCCAAGCTTACAAATTTTATTTCATAATCTAGTTCTTTGAATAATAAACTGCTGCAACAACAATATATATTATGCCAAAATATTTCACAGTGGAACTCTTTTTGTCAAGAAAGTGATAGAATCACTAATCATGTCGTAGAATTACGACATGATTATGATTTAACTAATGAAAGAGTTACTAATTATTTGGCATGGAAAAAGACAGAGGAAGGAAAAAGAGTAGGAGCGCAAATTATCAATGACAGCCATAAATAAATTCTCTTTAGCATTTGGGATGCACAGATCAGAGAGGTAGAAAAATCAGCAGAGGAAGGAGCTACAGCAGCGAGCAACATTACTGATTGTGTAAATGAGAATTTGCACAAGGTTAATTTAATTTCATAAACCATTCCGGGATACCTACCACAAGCACAACAATTGCAAACAGAGTGGAAATAGAAAATGGAAGAGAAGGAAAAATCAATTCAAGAATTGACAAAATTAAACTGGGATTCTTACTGGACCTGTCTAGTAAAACCGCACTGTCAATGCAGTACTCTTAATTGCATCATTAATTCTGCTGAGAAGATTGTGCCCACACTTGCTAATTCTGTCTTTTCGGGACAATTGAAATCTGAAGTCGGCCAGCCACCTCTTCTCAAATCAATGCTGGATACTTGCAAATTCAAAGACCAAATTCACAAGTAGTTAGTTGTTGATTTTAGTTTTAGATTTAGTGTTAGTTTTACTTTATTTTTTCCTGGAAAAAGGACGGTCATTTAAACCGAATCCTAAATTTTGTAATAAAATATAATTAGATTTAGTTAGTAGTATTTAAACCCTTCTCATGCATTTAGAGAAGGGTCCAGAAATTTGTCAAAAACTTATCCTCAGAACATGCACTTTTGCACCCTCAGAGGAGGTTTTGATGAATGAATGGAACAAGATTTATTGATATCTGTGTCTAATATCTGCTACTGATGTTGTATTTCTGTACTCTTAGTAGATTTTGGATTAGGAGGACATAAATCATTATTGCTTCTAGCTCATGAGTAGAACCAATTATAAATGGTACTTTTGTCTCTTAACTTTTTCTGCTTCTATGTTAAAAGTGATATTTATGTTCAATTATTTATATATTGATGCTTGAATGCTTCAGTTATCATTTGGCACTTTTGTACGGTGATGACTATTTGTTTATGCTTAATGTATGAATAGCTTATTATGCGATATGTTTTTCACAACTGTTTCATCTAACTTTTTATATGAAGTGGTTTATCTTTATTGAATTCTTTTCTTATAGCAGTTGAATGATCTTTATTACCAATTGTTATTCGAAATCATTTTAGATCGCATAAACAAGATTTTATCCCGGGTTTAGTTTAGAATTAGATATTTCTATTTAAATTAGAATACAATTTGCATATGATTAGATTATAAATAGAGTAAAATAATTTCACATAGGAACCTTTTTAGAAAGGAAATATCTATTCTCAACACACACACAAAAATTGGGAAACTGGTCCCATTATCCCCAGTCGGACCCACTACACCAAACAGAAAAGGAGCTGCTAACCAAGGTCCGGACCGGGTGGGTATCCCCCTTGTTGTAGACCCGATTTTCAGGGCTTCAACATATTTGGCGCTAGAAGGAGGGCCACGAAATATGAATGGAAAGTAAATCTAAATCTAAATACCATTCTGAGAGTAAATCACCCTCACCATCTTCCCCGACTTCTCCATCGCACTCAGAAATTGTAAATCTAGAGCCAGAAGTCACAAGAAGAACAGACACTGCTACAAACCCTGACTTTTCAGAAGAATTTATTATTGAACCTCCTGAAGTTGAATCTTTGATTCATAAACTTCAACAATTCTCAATATCACCTCAAAGATCTGAAAAATCTCAAGGCAGTGTAACTTCACAATATAATCCTGCTCATCCTCTTACCAGATTACAGAGTGAAAAACTTGGCATTCAGCCAACCGAATTACCTCTACCTACAAGGAAAAGAGCAAGGAAATCATCTAAAGGGTCTGACAGCGAGACTCTTTCTTCATCATCACCCATCTCAACCTCTTCATCACAAAGTCAACCGTCCACCCCTCCACTTCAGACTATTGTTCCTCATTCCACTGGAACTTCCACATCACCTTCTCAATCATCTATAATTATAATATCTTCATCTTCCCAATCACAGACATCATCTTCTATACTTTCCTCTGTTAGCAGTTAAGCGATGGTGCAAATGCCATGGAATAATGCAGGGGCAGTCTTAATGCCTGCACCCTTGAGTCAATTACCAGCCTATCCTGAAAAATGGCTGCCTAAGTTTAATCCTGAAGCAGACATGTTAGCAGAAGAACATATAAACAATTTTATGCTGTCTATAAATCTCAATGGAGTTATTAATGAAGATGTTGTTGTCCGACTTTTCCCTTATACTCTACAAGGAGCAGCTGGATCATGGTATTTTTCATTACCATCTGGATCCATCACTAGTTGGGATATCTTTCAAGATCAATTTTTGACTAAATTTGGTGATGACAGGTCTACAGCAACATTGATCAATGATCTATCTAATCTTAGAGCTGACTCGAAGGAACTTGTCAAGGATTTCAATTCACGTTTCAATAAATTTTTAAACAAAATTCCTACTGCTTCCAAGCCTAGCGAAGAGGTGCGAAGTGAATGGTACATTTATGCTTTACCATCAAACATAGCAATCTTTCTTGATAGGGCTAACAAACCAACTTTAGCAGAAAACATGAAGGAGGCAATAGCGGTAGAAAAACGTATCATTGCTTTAGACAAGAAAAATGCGATAGAAGAACGAAAAATCCAAGAAAGTCACTTTTAAGGAAGATTTCAAGAAAAAGCAATCAAAAGACCCATTTGATTTAGAAGGACTGCAAAAAGTTTTGAAAACCATGTCTAACGAAATGGTTGACATTAAGAAACAAGTGGCAGAAACATCTTCTAAAAAATCTTTCAAGTTTTTTAGAAGAAACCCTTCAACTGATCCAAAGCCACCAAATGCTATTACTAATGCTGAATCAGAAGAAGAAGAAGAAGAAACTGCTACTGAAGAGACTACTGATGAAGAAGAAGTTGTAGAAGTATAAGGTATGTGGAATTTCAACCTTCTAGATGAGGAAGATCAAGAAGCATCCCCGGTTAGCACTCGAAATAGAAATCAACTTGATCCTCCTCAATCTACTCCTAAGTCAAAGAGTGCAAGCTCATTGAATAAGGATAAACTTGCACCCAAGAAAACGACATCTAAAGCAATTCAAACTAGCCCAGTCCAGATAGATTCATCAACTCCATCAAGAACACTGATTGTTCCAGATGAGATGGAGTATAATATCATAGAAGACATGAAGAAGACTAGGGCTAACATCACTTTTTATGAATTGAGCAAGTTAAAACACCAACAAAAGGTAATTTTGAAAGAATTACATGTTGTACCAAAAAAACCTTTGCCCGATCCTGTGATTTCTAAGGCTTCCAACGAAATGGGAAGACCTCCAGCTTATGCGATCAGTAAAGTTGATCTAGAAAATATCTCTTTAATTGGAGGAAGGTCAAGATCTCATACTCCTCCATTTCTTCTTACTTATGAAGTTTTCAATAAAAATTTGCATAATTGTTTAGTGGATTCTGGAGCTTCATCTAACATTTTACCAAAATCAATATGTGCAAAATTGAACATTCAACCACAAAAATCTGCTTTGCGCATAGTCCAGCTTGATCGATCACAAGTTGAAGTAATTGGCGAATTAAATTAGGTTACCATAAGATTGTCATCAAACCCAAAGGTATGTCAAGTCATTGATATTTTAGTTGCAGATATTCCAGAATTTTATGGCTTAATTCTTAGCAGATATTGGTCATAAAAACTTCATGGATATTTCACAATTCATTGGTCGCATATGTGGCTTCCTTACAATGGTAAACCAAATCAGATAAAGGTTGAATGAGAAAAACATCAGAAATACATAGTAACAGAATTGGAAGGAGAGAATGAACCAGTTGCATACAGCAGTAATATTATTGGCAATTATTCAGTCGATTCTTTCTTAGGAAATTTCAATGCTCATACTTCACCTTATTTAGAACATTCTGTTTTATCTCAAATAGAAAATTATTCTCAAACAGATAGTTCTAAATGTATTAATTTTGTAGATACTCCTGTAAATAAATCTTTATTTTGGAAATTATTTTTTGATGGTTCTAAGTCTAATGAAGGAGCAGGAGCAGGATGCGTTTTGGTTAGTCTAGAGGGAAAAAAAATTATGTTAACTTGCAGAATCAAATTCGATTGCACTAATAACACCGCAGAATACGAAGCTTTAGTCCAAGGACTATACAAAGCAATTGGATTAGACATAATATATGTACAAGTTTTCGGAGATTTGGAAATTGTAATCAAACAGGTATGCAATACTATACATTGTTTATCAGGTCATTTAAAGCATTATCAATCTTTAGTCCAAGATCTGAATGAAAATTTTATAGAATTTAATATTTCATCAATTCCCAGAGTTCAGAATGCTAGTTCAGACCTCCTAGCTAATGTAGCTTCCAAGCTCATTCCTGCAGAAGACTTTAATCCTGATCGATTTTCAATCGAATTAATCTTTAGACCCTCGATTCCTGATAACGTTACCAATTGGAGGATTTTCAATGATGATCCTGATATTGTAAATTTTCTCACATCTGAAGGATCTTACACCAATCAGATAATAGATGAAGACCAACATGACAAACAATTTCTCCAAGATAGCACCAATAATGCTATGCCGAAATCAGTAGTCAAGTTAGAAGACCTTTATGATTTGAAAGATCGATTTAAAAGATCTACCAATTCAAAACTGCAAAGTTCAACTTTGAATTATGAATTAGTAAATCTAGGAACTGATGCCAAACCACAGAATATCAACCTAGGCCTTGGTCTAGCTCCTGAAGAAAAATTAGCATATGTTCGTCTTTTGAAACAATACAAAAGTGTCTTTGCTTGGAACTACGATGAACTCAAAACTTATGACACTTCTATCATCCAACATACTATCCCAATGATAAATGATGAAAAACCTATCCAACAAAAGCTGAGAAAGATCCATCCCAATCTAGAAAATCAAATCAAATCTGAACTCAATAAGTTATTGAAAGCCAAGATTATTTTTCCCGTTCGACATTCTAAATGGGTTTCCAATATGGTTCCTGTTAGAAAGAAGAACGGAGACATTAGAATTTGCATTGACTTTCAAAATCTTAATAAAGCCTGCCAAAAAGATAATTTTCCTTTGCCTCCTATGGAGCAAATATTACAGGCAGTTGCAGGATCAGAATTAATGTCTTTCTTAGATGGTTTCTCTGGATACAATCAAGTGTTAGTCCATCCTGATGATCAATTGAAAACTACATTCAGAACCAAATGGGGCACTTATGCATATCAAAAGATGCCTTTTGGTCTGATTAATGCTGGTGCCACATTTCAGAGAGCCATGGACATTGCTTTCAAGGGATTAGTTAACAAATCAGTGGTAATTTACTTGGATGATATAACTGTATATTCTAAAAAATGAAGCAATCATCTTAGAGATTTAAAGCATATCTTCCAACGCTATCAAAGGTATGGAATTTCACTTAATCCGAAAAAATATTTTTTTGCTTTAAGTGAAGGAAAACTTCTTGGATTCATAGTATCAAAATCTGGAATTCATATTGACCCTGATAGAATCAAAGAAATTTCTGAAATACCATTACCTCAAAACAAAAGAGCAATGCAATCTTTTCTTGGCCAGATTAATTTTGTAAAGAGATTTGTGCCAGATTTTTCAAGAATTGTATCACCCTTGCAAGCAATGATTAAAAAGAATTCAAACTTCAAATGGGGCAACGATGAATATGAGGCATTCAATCTGATCAAACAAGCAATTATTAATGCTCCATCTTTAGAAACTCCAAATTTTTCCGATCCTTTTATTTTGTATACATTTGCCTCTGATAAATCTTACGCTGCAATACTCACTCAAGAAAATCAAGACAAAGCAGAAGCTCCAATTGCCTTTTTCAGTTCAAATTTACAGGGAGCTGAATTGAATTATTCAGATGTGGAGAAACAAGCTTATGCTGTTTTCAAAGCAATTAAATATTTCAGACCCTTTCTACTTAAAACCCATACAAAAATCATAGTACCGTTTCCAGCGGTAAGAAATCTTTTAGTTCAAAAAGATGTGGGTGAGAAAAGAGCCAATTGGGTTACTGCTTTACAAGAATATGATGTAGAATTCAAACCAGCAAGTATTGTAAGAGGTCAAGGTTTTTGCAAAATACTAGCTGGAGCATCGCTTATTTCTGAAAAACCATCTGAAGAAATACAAACATATGAGGTAAGCCTAAACGATGTTGAATCATTATATGCTTATATCATATTTTATCTGAAGAATGGATATGCTCCTCCAAATCTCGATCACACCAAGAAAAGAGCTCTAAGGTTGAAGGCTAGACAATATCAGCTTGTAAATGATGTTCTTTTTAGAATTAATTATGATTATGTTCTTCTTAGATGTCTAGAGAAATCTGAAGCTGAAAAGGTCTTGCAGGAACTTCATGATGGGCCAGCAGGTGGAAATTATGCTGGAGATGCTACTATACATAAGATCCTCCATGCAGGCTATTACTGGCCCACATTATTCAAAGATTCACATAACTATGCGAGGAAATGTCAAATTTTCCAAACTGCAGCTGGAAGACAAAAGAAACCTTCGTTACCATTACAACCAGTCAACATTGAGTAGCCTTTTGATCAATTGGGATTGGACATAATAGGTGAGATCGTTCCTCACTCTTCTAAACAACATAGGTATATCATTACAACAACTGATTATTTTACGAAATGGGTAGAATCAGTCCCTCTCAAGACTGCTAATGCTAAGCATATCATCGAGTTTATAGATCAGTTCATAATCACCAGGTTTGGTTTACCTTCTGCTTTAATGTTTGATAATGCATCATATTTTTCTAGTAATGCTATGATTGAATTTTCACTCAAGAGAGGTTTCAAACTTAATTATTCTACCAATTATTATCCACAGGGAAATGGATTAGCTGAATCCACAAATAAAAATTTAATTAGAATCATTAAGCGAACCATTGATCAAAATCATAAAAATTGGCATAAATCTTTAATATATGCTTTATGGGCAGATCGAATAACGCAGAAGGCTTCTATTGGCACTTCTCCCTTTAATTTAGTTTATGGGAGAGAAGTGGTTCTTCCAACTCATGTAGTGATTCCTTCTTTAGCCTTAGTCCAATATATTGATGAAGAACCAACTTCTTCTTTACAACTAAGGCAGATGGAAATAATTAAGTTAGAAGAACAACGAGAAAAAGCCAAAGTAACTCATGCTCATCATCAAGCATTAGTTAAAGCTTCTTTTGATTCAAATATGATAACTAGGAAGGATTTTCAGATAGGATATTTCATTCTAAAATGGGACAAGGCTCATGAGGAAAAAGGAAAACATACGAAATTTCAACGAATGTGGCTTGGTCCTTTCCAAATTGCAGAAATCATAGGTCCATCAACTTTCATGTTACAAGATTTAACAGGGAAAAGAGAGTCTTTACCTGTTAATGGACAGATCCTTAAAAAATATTTTCCATGGGAGATCATTCTTCTATTTTGTAGATTAGTTTCCTTTATTTTATTTTAATAAAAACTAGTTGTTAATGGTTACATTTTGAATTCATCAAAAAGATACTACTTCTCTTTTTATATTTTATTTCTTCACTTATATAAATAGAATTCTTTTCAGAATATTGATCATTATTATCCAAAGATACAGTTAAAAGTTTTTAATCTAGAAATGATATTAATTTCAACTTTGAAAATTTTGATGAAAATCAACTCTTGGTGAAAGATTGTTTTATATCAGTCCAATGAAAGGTATCAATAACAAAACGAAGATTCTCTGTAGAAAAGTTCTTTTCCAAAAAACTCTATTATTGTCGTCCAGAGCTATCTTAAGGAAACAATGACTTCCTCCCCACTTAGGAAATTACAATGTTCAGGAAATAATCCAATGATACACTTTTAACTTAAAGAGTAAGAGGTCTCATCACGAGCCGACTTATCATGATCATAGATATTATAGCTTACTGACTTTGCCAATACTGCATACCACAACAGGGCAATGACTTGAGATTATTGCAATCGAAAGGAAAGGGGTCTCATCACGAGCCAGCTTGTTCAGCAAAGTTATAAATCAAGTGAATGGCACTGTCATAAATTGGCTACCAAACCAAGACATTGTTCTTTAAGAATAAAAAGAAAATAAAAAGCGATAAGTGTGAATATGGATTTCTCTTTGAAAATTGTATATTTTTCTAAGTAGGACACAGGATCATTGCTGGGTAACAGGTAAACCTGTTGAGGCTATAAACGCTTGCTGGCAGCAGTAGCTCTACCTACGACAAATGAGCATATTTAAAAAACTGATTCACAGAGAAGCCTTTTGTTTTTATCTTTAAAAACCAAGTAATGACTGATGTAGATACAAGGACTAGCTTGAGGAAGTGAATAGTCAAAGTTGATCATAGAAGAAGTGAAATATCATTCATAGATTGAAGCATAATGTACTTTGTCTTTTTATAATAAAGTTTGATTTTCTAGAAAATTTTCTGTTTTGAAAAGTTTAGAAAATTCAAAAGAAAAGCAAAGACAACTGGTTCTTCCAAGTGAATCGCCAATTTTTGTGGCCAGAAACAACCCCCCTTCTTATTTAATATTAGTAATAATACTAAATAAGTGGGGACCCTTAGTTTAAAAAAAAAAAAAAAAATCTAAATTTTTTTTTGGTGTTTGTTTTCATTTTCAATAAAACTTAATATCATGGACTTAAGGAAATTTCTTTGGAAAATATTTAAACTAAACTTAAGTTTATGAT
Organism: Pinus albicaulis; assembly: GCA_034641835.2. Lineage (NCBI taxonomy): Eukaryota > Viridiplantae > Streptophyta > Pinopsida > Pinales > Pinaceae > Pinus > Pinus albicaulis. The sequence goes on along the minus strand of JAXQQM020065871.1, from coordinate 28,036 downwards.
AGACTAGAATAAAATCTCCCTTTGAAGGAAACATCGCATTCATCGCAAAAAAGTAGAATATAGCTTAAGCAAAGCAGAATCTTCAAAATTGCGATACCGCGATCCAATGACATTGCACTAAAATGTTATCGCAAATCGCATATCGCAGAAAACATATTAACGGATATTATTCATATATTATATATTTTGCGATATTGCGATTTCACGATATTACGATTCCATGATGTTACTGATTGCGATTTGCGAAAGTTGCGGTTTGTAAAAGTTTTGATTTGTGAAAACTGCGATTTGCGATATTGCAAAGCAAATCGCAGATCGCACTATCACAGATTCTTGAAAGCTTGTTATACGAAGTAAATCTTTTCATAAATCAATATCTGTTATGCGCTTTGATGTCAAATTAATGAATGAATCGTCAATTATTAATGAAAAATATTGTTTTTTTTATCGAAGGGTTATTTCATACGCCTTCGGCATTTAAAACTATCCCGTCACCTTTCTCATGTCATTATTCTCACTTAATTCGTAAAATTTCAGGTGCGAAGAACAGGAAACTATACAAAGCAATTTTCAGAGCATTATGGGAAAGAAGGAAAAAACTCCGAGTTCTGGAAAGAAAGAGAAAGCTGCGAGTTCTGAAAATAAAGAGATGGCTTCCTTATACGCAGACACTGCTTGCAACAAGGACGCTGGTATCACCACCTGGGAGGGTATGTTTAGTTTTCTTGAAGAAGAAAACCCAAGGGTAATGGATGTTTCAGCTACCGCTAGTTCAAGCAATTCCTCTGAAGCATCTCTTACAGAGCTGGCTTGTTCGTTTCTACACCGGATAGCAGCAAGACCAAGAATTCTCCCATATACAGATATGGTCAAATGGGTGCTGGATAGCACTGATATCATAGACAGACAGTTCAAAACTCCAGGCCAAGAGCTTATCGGGTCGTTTACTCCAGAATATTTGAGGCTTATGTATCATTTGTCGGAACCTCGGGCAACTTACAACAAACAATTTATGGAGAAATTTACAAAAGAAAATTTAAATTTGGCAGAATGCACTAAAGAATGGACTAGAAGAGATGAACCACTGAAGAAATATAAACACGGTATGTACAGTACCAGTTCACTCACCTCTCCATATTGTTTTACTGCTGCTATGTTATGCAAGCTTTTTGGAAAGCCTGACATTAATAAGATTTTGCCTGAATGGCTTCCCTTGTTGAATGTTGCTTTTAACGCCACCATTGTAGACTGGGCCAAAATATTGTCTGATAATTTAGCCACGACTATTTTCAATTACCGGTCTAAACGGACTGTGTCTCAGAGGATTTATCCTCCTTTTTCTCTATCTGCCTATGTTATGGATTCAATCTGCTTTGTTTCTAAGTTCCCTTTAATGGCTTGGCAATGGAAAATTCAGGATCCCTTGCCCATTCATGTCTATCACAAAGAGTTGTGGGAATCAAAATGTATTCCTCATTTTTATAAAATTTTCCATGGCATAATGTTGCCTCTGTACAAAGTGTTGTATAATAAGGATGCTCCAAGGTTGTCTCCTGAAGCAGAGGTAGACATTCTCCCTGTTTCAAGATGGTTTGGAGAACAAATGTTCACTTATGTGAGGGTTTTTGGAAGCTTTGCTTCTCCTCATGTTTTGCCCTTATATGTTCCGGATAAGCTCATAGCTCGGGAAATCTCATATCAAACCTGTGGAGACGGAGGTTTGACAAAAGAATTAAAGGATAAAAAGAAGGCCATCTGGCCACAATTTCCTGTTTCTTGCGGAGAATTTTCATTGTTTGATGTTGGTCACGCGTTTAAGGAAGTAAGCAATGTTACATGTTTAAAATTGTTTAAGTTTCCGAGAAGCCTATTTGATCCATATGGTATTGTCAAGGATTTCACCACTTTTGTCAAAGTAAGAGTATTCTCTGGAGAAGAAGATCTTTTTGACGATATGTTTCAGGAAAAATGTTCATTTAAGGACATTTTGAATTTAGCTCAAACACAGTTCTCCCCAGAAGAATTTCAAGAGTTTAAAGTATACAGAGAAAGAAGACTGACTACTATTCCTTTAGATAATTTGTGTTTGGAATCTGCAAGGGAACCAACTCCTAGTGTCAGTCTCAGTGGCAGTGCAGATTTAGAGAGATCTAAGTCAAATTCTGAAAAAGAAATTTCTGAACATTCTAAAAAACCTGATCAGGATAAAAGCGAAGGATCAGTCAAGGATACAGCTCAATCAAAAGAGATGTCACAACAACAGACTTCAACTACCCCACAGTTGATTCTTCCACCTCTTAATGTACAGAAACCATCCATCAGCACTCAGTTAGATAAAGAATGGGAATTATTTAATGATATTATTAATGTTGAAGGACAGAACATACAAACTCCTGTACAAAAAAAAAAAAAAATTGTTACAGAAAAAGATCATATACCCATTACTCCCTCTGCCGAGATTGTACTTAAAATAGAGGAAATTCCTCCTCTGGATATATTCTACAGCCCGCAACATAAAGTAGTAGTAAGGAAGAAAAGAAAGAAGAGAAAATTAGAAAGTGCGCTTTCTACTAATGCAGATCAATTGGATGTTTTATGGAAAGATCCTACTACAGATCCCACTGAAAATCTTACTAAATTATCTCAGATAACAGGAGCTTATGCCTCCGCAACTATTGATAAAGAATCTGAGGTAAGGCTGTTATTAAATGAAAAATAGAATCAGATACAAGTTCTGCAACAACAATTGCAACAAGCACATGCCAACAGTGAAGCACAGGTGAAATTTGAAAAGTTACAGCAAGAGTTTCAGCAAATGCAAATCGGTTATCAGAAAAGCTTGGCCAAAAAAGAAAAAAAAATATAGATTATGCAAGAAATGCATAAATAAGACCCCAAGCTTACAGATTTTATTTCAGAATCTATTTCTTTGAATAATCAATTGTTGCAACAACAAGACATATTATGCCAGAAAATCTCACAGTGGAACTCTTTTTGTCAAGAAAGTGATAAAATCACTAATCATGTCGTAGAATTACGACATGATTATGATTTAACAAATGAAAGAGTTACTAATTATTTGGCATGGCAAAAGACAGAGGAAGGAAGAAGAGCAGCAGCACCAATTATCAATGATAGTCATAAAGAAATGCTCTTTAGCATTTGGGATGCACATATCAGAGAGGCAGAAAAAGCGGCAGAGGAAGCAGATACAGTGGCAAGCAACATCACTGATTGTGTAAATGAGAATTTGCACAAGGTTAATTTAATTTCATAAACCATTCCGGGATATCTACCACAAGCACAGCAATTGCAAACATAGTGGAAACAGAAAGCGGAAGAGAAGGCAAAATCAATTCAAGAATTGACAAAATTAAACTGGGATTCTTACTGGACCTGTCTAGTAAAACCACACAGTCAATGCAGTACTCTTAATTGCATCATTAATTCTGCTGAGAAGATCGTGCCCACACTTGCTGATTCCGTCTTTTCGGGACAATTGAAATCTGAAGTCGGTTGGCCCCCTCTTCTCAAATCAATGCTGGATGCTTGCAAATTCAAAAACCAGAGTCATAAGTAGTTAGTTGTTAATTTTAATTTTAGATTTAGTGTTAGTTTTACTTTATTTTTGCCTAGAAAAATGACGGTCATTTAAACCGAATCCTAAATTTTTGTAATAAACTATAATTAGATTTAGTTAGTAGTATTTAAACCCTTCTCATGCATTTAGAGAAGGGTCCAGAAATTTGTCAAAAAATTATCCTCAAAACATGCACTTCTGCACCCTCAGAGGAGGTTTTGATGAATGAATGGAATGAGATTTATTGATATCTGTGTCTAATATCTGCTACTGATGTTGCATTTCTGTACTCTTAGTAGATGTTAGATTAAGAAGAGATAAATCATTATTGCTTCTAGCTCATGAGTAGAACCAGTTATAAATGGTACTTTTATCTCTTAACTTTTTCCGCTTCTGTGTTAAAAGTGATATTTATGTTCAGTTATTTATATATTGATGCTTGAATGCTTCAGTTATCATTTGGCACTTTTGTACGGTGATGACTATTTTTTTATGCTTAATGTATGAATAGCTTATTATGCGATATGTTTTCCACAACTGTTTCATTTAACTTTTTATATGAAGTGGTTTATCTTTATTGAATTCTTTTATTATAGCAGTTGAATAATCTTTATTATCAGTTGTTATTTGAAATTATTTTAGATTGCATAAACAAGATTTTATCCCGGGTTTAGTTTAGAATTAGATATTTCTGTTTTAATTAGAATACAATTTGCATATGATTAGATTAGAAATAGAATAAAAGCATTTCACTTAGGAACCTTTTTAGAAAGGAAATATCTATTCTCAACACACACACACATATTGGGAAACTGGTCCCATTATCCCCAGTCAGACCCACTACACCAAACGGAAAAGGAGCTGCTAACCAAGGTCCGGACCGGGTGGGTATCCCTCTTGTTGCAGACTCGATTTTCGGGGCTTCAACATATTTGGTGCTAGAAGGAGGGCCACGAACTATGAATGGCAAGTAAATATAAATCTAAATACCATTTTGAGAGTAAATCACCCTCACCATCTCCCCCGACTTCTCCATCGCACTCAGAAATTTTAAATCTAGAGCCAGTAGTCGAAAGAAGAACACACACTGCTACAAACCCTGACTTTTCAGAAGAATCTGCTATTGAACCTCCTGAAGTTGAATCTTTGATTCATAAACTTCAGCGATTTTCAATATCACCTCAAAGATCTGATAAATCTCAAGGCAGTGTGACTTCGCAATATAACCCTGCTCATCCTCTTACCAAATTACAGAGTGAGAAGCTTGGCATTCAACCAACTGAATTACCTTTACCTACAAGGAAAAGAGCAAGGAAATCACCTAAAGGGTCTGATAGCGAGACTCTTTCATCATCATCATCCATCTCAACCTCTTCACCGTGAAGTCAACCATCCACCCCTCCACTTCAGACCATTGTCCCTCACTCCACTAGAACTTCCACATCACCTTCTCAATCATCTATAATTGTAATATCTTCATCTTCCCAATCATAGACATCATCTTCTACACTTTCCTCTGTTATTAGTTCAGCGATGGTCCAAATGCGATGGAATAATCTAGGGGCAGTATTAATGCCTGCACCCTTGAGTCAATTACTAGCCCATCCTGAAAAATGGCTGCCTAAGTTTAACCCTGAAGCAGGCATGCTAGCAGAAGAACACATAAACAATTTTATGCTGTCCATAAATCTTAATGGAGTTATTAATGCAGATGTTGTTGTCTGATTTTTCCCTTATACTCTACAAGGAGCAGCTGGATCATGGTATTTCTCATTACCATTTGGATCCATCACTAGTTGGGAGATCTTCCAAGATCAATTTTTGACTAAATTTGGTGATGATAGGTATACAACGACATTAATCAATGATCTGTCTAATATTAGAGCTGATTCAAAAGAACTTGTCAAGGATTTTAATTCACATTTCAATAAATTGTTAAAACAAATTCCTACTACTTCCAAGCCTAGCGAAGAAGTGCGAAGTGAATGGTACATTTCTTCTTTACCATCAAACATAGCAATCTTTGTTGATAGGGCTAACAAAACAACTTTAGCAGAAAACATGAAGGAGGCAATAGTGGTAGAGAAACGTATCATCGCTCTAGATAAGAAAAATGTGATAGAAGAACGAAAATCCAAGAAGGTTACTTTTAAGGAAGACCCAAAGAAAAAACAATCAAAAGATCCATTTGATTTAGAAGGATTGCAGAAAGTTTTGAAAACCATGTCTAACGAAATGGTTGACATTAAGAAACAAGTGGCAGAAACATCTTCTAAAAAGTCTTTCAAGCCTTTTAGAAGAAATCCTTCAACTGATCCAAAGCCACCAAATGCTATAACTAATGTTGAATCAGAAGAAGAAGAAGAAGAAACTGCTATTGAAGAAACTACTGACGAAGATGAAGTCGTAGAAGTACAAGGTATGTGGGATTTCATCCTTCCAGATGAGGAAGATCAAGGAGCATCCCCAGTTAGCACGCAAAGTAGAAATCAATTTGATCCTCCTCAACCTACTCCTAAGTCAAAAAGCGCAAGCTCATTGACTAAGGATAAAGTTGCACCCAAGAAAATGACATCTAAAGCAATTCAAACCAGCCCAGTCCAGACAGATTCATCAACTCCATCAAGAACACTAATTGTTCCAGATGAAATGGAGTATAATATCATAGAAGACATGAAGAAGACTAGGGCTAACATCACTTTTTATGAATTGAGCAAGTTAAAACACCAACAAAAGGTACTTTTGAAAGAATTACATGCTATACCAGAAAAACCTTTGCCTGATCCTCTGATTTCTCAAGCTTCCAACAAGATGGGAAGACCTCCAGCAAATGCGATCAGTAAAGTCTATCTAGAAAATATCGCTTTAATTGGAGGAAGGTCAAGATCTCATACTCCTCCATTTCTTCTTACTTATGAAGTTTTCAATAAAAATTTGCATAATTGTTTAGTGGATTCTGGAGCTTCATCTAATATTCTACCAAAATCAATATGTGCAAAGCTGAACATTCAACCACAAAAATCTGCTATGAGCATAGTCCAGCTTGATCGATCGCAAGTTGAAGTAATTGGCGAATTAAATCAGGTTACCATAAGATTGTCATCAAACCCAAAGGTATGTCAAGTCATTGATATTTTAGTTGCAGATATTCCAGAATTTTATGGCTTAATTCTTAGCAGAGATTGGTCAGAAAAACTTCATGGATATTTCGCAACTGATTGGTCGCATATGTGGCTTCCTTATAATGGTAAACCAAATCAGATAAAGGTTGAACGAGAAAAACATCAAAAATACATAGTAACAGAATTGGAAGGAGAGAATGAACCAGTTGCATACAGCAGTAATATTATTGGAAATTATTCAGTTGATTATTTCTTAGGAAATTTCAATGCTCATACTTCACCTTATTTAAAACATTCTATTTTATCTCAAATAGAAAATTATTCTCAAACAGATAGTTCTAAATGCATTAATTTTGTAGATACCCTTGTAAATAAATATTTATTTTGGAAATTATTTTTTGATGGTTCTAAGTCTAATGAAGGAGCAGGAGCAGGATGCATTTTGGTTAGTCGAGAGGGAAAAAAAATTATGCTAACCTGCAGACTTGAATTCGATTACACTAATAACACCCCAGAATACAAGGCTTTAGTCTAAGGACTATACAAAGCAATCGGATTAGACATCAAGTATCTACAAGTTTTTGGAGATTCGGAAATTGTAATCAAATAGGTACGCAATACTATACATTGTTTCTTAGGTCATTTAAAGCATTATCAATCTTTAGTCCAAGATCTGACTGAACATTTTATAGCATTTAATATTTCATCAATTCCTAGAATTCAGAATGCTAGTTCAGACCTCCTAGCTAATGTAGCTTCCAAGTTCATTCCTGCAGAAGACTTTAGTCCTGATCGATTTTCAATTGAATTAATCCTTAGACCCTCGATTCCTGATAACATTACCAATTGGAGGATTTTCAATGATGATCCTGATATTGTAAACTTTCTCACATCTGAAATATCTTCCACCAATCAGATAATTGATGAAGACCAACATGACAAACAATTACTCCAAGATAGCACCAATAATGCTATGCCAAAGTCAGTAGTCAAGTTAGAAGACCTTTATGATTTGAAAGATCGATTTAAAAGATCTACCAATTCAAAATTTCAAAGTTCAAATTTGAATTATGAATTAGTAAATCTAGGAACTGAAGCCAAACCACAGAATATCAACCTAGGCCTTGATCTAGTCCCTGAAGAAACGTTAGCATACGTTCATCTTTTGAAACAATATAAAAGTGTCTTTGCTTGGAACTATGATGAACTGAAAAATTATGACACTTCTATCATCCAACATACTATCCCAATGATCAATGATGAAAAACTTGTCCAACAAAAGTTGAGAATGATCCATCCCAATCTAGAAAATCAAATCAAATCTCAACTCAATAAGTTATTGATAGCCAAGATTATTTTTCCCGTTCGACATTCTAAATGGGTTTCCAATATGGTTCCTGTTAGAAAGAAAAATGAAGATATTAGAATTTGCATTGAATTTCGAAATCTTAATAAAGCCTGCCAAAAAGATAATTTTCCTTTGCCTCCTATGGAGAAAATATTACAGGCAGTTGCAGGATCAGAATTAATGTATTTCTTAGATGGTTTCTCTGGATACAATCAAGTGTTGGTCCATCCTGATGATCAATTGAAAACTACGTTCAGAACCAAATGGGGCACTTACGCATATCAAAAGATGCCTTTTGGTCTGATCAATGCTGGTGCCTCATTTTAGAGAGCTATGGACATTGCTTTCAAGGGATTAGTTAACAAATCAGTGGTAATTTAAAAGGATGATATAACTGTATATTCTAAAAAACGAAGCAATCACCTTAGAGATCTGAAGCAGATCTTCCAACGTTGTCAAAGGTATGGAATTTCACTTAATCCAAAAAATACTTTTTTGCATTAAGTGAAGGAAAAATTCTTGGATTTATAGTATCAAAATCTGGAATTCATATTGATCCTGATAGAATCAAGGAAATTTCCGAAATATCTTTACCTCACAACAAAAAAGCTATGCAATCTTTTCTTGGCCAGATTAATTTTGTAAAAAGATTTGTGCCATATTTTTTGAGAATTGTATCACCTTTGCAAGCAATGATTAAAAAGAATTAAAAATTCAAATGGGGCAAAGATGAATATGAGGCATTTAATCTGATCAAACAAGCAATTATCAATGCTCCATCTTTAGCAACTCCAAATTTTTTCGATCCTTTTATTTTGTACACATTTGCCTCTGATAAATCTTATGCTGCAATACTCACTCAAGCAAATCAAGACAAAGCAGAAGCTCCAATTTCCTTTTTCAGTTCAAATTTACAGGGAGCTGAATTGAATTATTCAGATGTGGAGAAACAAGCTTATGCTATTTTCAAAGCAATTAAATATTTCAGACCCTTTCTACTCAAAACTCATACAAAAATCATAGTACCGTTTCCAGCGGTAAGAAATATTTTAGTTCAAAAATATGTGGGTGAGAAAAGAGCCAGTTGGGTTACTGCTTTACAATAATATGATGTAGAAATCAAACCGGCAAGTATTGTAAGAGGTCCAGGCTTTTGCAAAATACTAGCTGGAGCATCGCTTATTTCTAAAAAACCATCTGAAGAGATACAAACATATGAGGTAAGCCTAAATGATGTTGAATCATTATATGTTGATATCATATTTTATCTGAATAATGGATATGCTCCTCCAAATCTTGATCATACCAAGAAAAGAGCCCTAAGGTTGAAGGCTAAACAATATCAGCTTGTAAATGATGTTCTTTTTAGAATTAATTATGATTCTGTTATTCTTAGATGTTTGGAGAAATCTGAAGCTGAAAAAGTCTTGCTGGAACTTCATGATGGGCCAGCAGGTGGACATTATGTTGGAGATGCTACTGCACATAAGATCCTCCGTGCAGGCTATTACTGGCCCACATTATTCAAATATTCACATAACCATGCAAGGAAATGTCAAATTTGTCAAACTGCAGCTAGAAGACAAAAGAAACCATCATTAACATTACAAACAGTCAACATTGAGCAACCTTTTGATCAATGGGGATTGGACATAATAGGTGAGATCGTTCCTCACTCTTCTAAACAACATAGGTATATCATTACAGCAACTGATTATTTTATGAAATGGGTAGAAGCAGTCCCTCTCAAGACTGTTAATGCTGAGCATATCATCGAGTTTATAGATCAGCTCATAATCACCAGGTTTGGTTTACCTTCTTCCTTAATGTTTGATAATGCATCGTATTTTTCTCGTAATGCTATGACTGAATTTGCACTCAAGAGAGGTTTTAAAATTAAATATTTTGCCAATTATAATCCACAGGGAAATGGGTTAGCTGAATCCACAAATAAAAATTTAATCAGAATCATTAAGCGAACCATTGATCAAAATCATAAAAATTGGCATAAATCTTTAATATATGCTTTATGGGAAGACCGAATAACGCAGAAGGCTTCTATTGGCACTTCTCCCTTTAATTTAGTTTATGGGAGAGAAGTGGTTCTTCCAAATCATCTAACAATCCCTTCTTTAGCCTTAGTCCAATATATTGATGAAGAACCCAACTTCTCTTTTCTTTTACAACTAAGACAGATGGAAATAATTAGAAGAACAATGAGAAAAGCCAAAGTAACTCATGCTCATCATCAAGCATTAGTTAAAGCTTCTTTAATTCAAACATGATAACTAGGAAGGATTCTTAGATAGGAGATTTAGTTCTAAAATGGGACAAGGCTCATGAGGAAAAATGAAAACATACGAAATTTCAACGAATGTGGTTTGGGTCCTTTCCAAATTGGGTGCAGATCATAGGTCCATCAACTTTTATATTACAAGATTTAACAAGGAAAAGAGAATCTTTACCCTCGTTAATGGACGGATCCTTAAAAAATATTTTCCACAGGAGATCATTCTTGTATTTTGTAGATTAGTTTTCTTTGTTTGTCATAATAAAATCCATTGTTAATGGTTATATATGGAATTCACAAAAAAGATACAAGTTCTCTTTAGATTTTATTTCTTCACTTATATAAATAGAATTCTTTTTAGAATATTGATCATTATTATTCAAAGATACAAGCAGAAAAGTTTTAAATTCAGAAATAATATTAGTTTCGACTTTGAAAATTTTGACGAAAAGCAACTTGGTGAAAGATTGTTTTATATCAGTCCAATGAAAGGTATCAATAACAAAACGAAGATTCTCTCGTAGAAAATTCATTTTCCAAAAACTCTATTATTGTCACCCGTAGCTATCTTACAAACAATGACTTCCTCCCCACCTATAGAAAATTACAAAGTTCCGTAGAATAATCCAATGATACACTTTTAACTTAAAAGAGTAAGAGGTCTCATCACGAGCCGACTTATCATGATCATATATTATAGCTTGCCGACTTTGCTAATACCGCATACCACAACAGGGCACCACTTAAGATTATTGTAATCAAAAAAGCAAGGGGTCTCATCACGAGCCGCCTTGTTCAAGCAGTTATAAATCAAGTGAATGGCACTGCCATAAATTGGATACCAAACCAAGACATTGTTGTTTAAAGATAAAAAATAAAATAAAATAAAAGTACAAGTGTGTGAATATGGATTTCTTTGAAAAATTGTATATTTTTCTAAGTAGGACATGTGATCATTGCCGGGTAACAAAATCTCGTCGAGGCTATACGCTCGTTGCGTAGTGGCTCTACCTACGACAAATAAGCATATTTAAAACTAATTTACAGAGAAGCCTTTTGTTTTTATCTTTAAAACCAAGTAATGACTCGATGTAGATACAAGGACTAGCTTGAGGAAGTCAATAGTCAAAGTTGATCATAGAAGAAATGAAATATCATTCTTAGGAATAAAGCATAATGTACTTTGTCTTTTTATAATAAAGTTTGGATTTTCTAGAAAATCTTCTCGTTTTGAAAAGTTTAGAAAATTCAAAAGAAAAGGTAGATAATCGGTTCTTCCAAGTGAATCGCCAATTGTTGTGGCCGCATTTTATTGGCGTTTGTTTTTATTTTCAATAAAACTTACTATCATTGACTTAAAAGAATTTTCTTTGGAAAATATTTAAACTAAACTTAAGTTTATGATAGATTAGAATAAAACATTTCTTTGAATATCACATCCATCGCACGCTATCCAAAAAACTATGCAGAAAATATTTATCGCAAATCGCATATCGCAAAAAATATATTAATGGATATTTTTCATATATTATATTTTGCGATATTGTGATTTCGCGATGCTACTGATTGCGGTTTGCGAAAGTTGTGATTTGCAATATTGCGATGATACGAAAGTTACGATTTGTTATGATTTTGATTTGCGAAAGCTGCGATTTGTGATATTGCGATTTTGCGATATTGCAAAGAAAATCGCAGATCGCATTATCGCAGATTCTTGAAAGCTCGTTATACGAAGTAAATCTTTCCGTAAATCGAGACCCGTTATGCGCCTTAATGTCAAGTTAATGAATGGATTGTCAATTATTAATGAAAAATTATTTTGTTTTGATCGAAGGGTTATTTCACGATTAAATAATAGATTTCATACGCCTTCAACATTTAAAACTATCCCGTCACCTTTCTCATGTCATTATTCTCACTTAATTCGTAAAACTGCAGGCGCGAAGAACAGGAGATTATACAAAGAAATTTTCAGAGCATTATGGGAAAGAAGGATAAAGCTCCGAGTTCTGGAAAGAAAGAGAAAGTTCCAAGTTCTAAAAATAAAGAGATGGCTTCCTTATACGCAGACACTGCTTGCAACCAGGACGCTGGTATCACCACCTGGGAGGGTATGTTTAATTTGCTTGAAGAAGAAAACCCAAGAGTAATGGAAGTTGCGGCTACTGCGGGCTCAAGTAATTCTTCTGAAGCATCTCTTATAGAGTTGGCTTGTTTGTTTTTGCACCGAATAGTAGCAAGACCAAGAATTCTTCCATATACAGATATGGTCAAATGGGTGCTGGATAGCACCGATATTACGGACAGACAGTTCAAAAATCTAGGTCAAGATCTCATCGGGTCATTCACTCCAGAAGATTTGAGGATTATGTATCATTTTCCGGAGCCTCAGGCAACTTACAACAAAAAATTTATGGAGAAATTTTCCAAGGAAAATGCCAATTTGGCGGAATGCACCAAGGAATGGTCCAGAAGAGATGAACCATTGAAGAAATATAAACACGGTATGTACAGTACCGGTTCACTAACCTCTCCATATTGTTTTGTTGCTGCTATGTTATGCAGGCTTTTTGGAAAGCCTGACATTAATAAGTTTTTGCCTGAATGGCTTCCCTTATTGAATGCTGTTGTTAACACTACCATTGTAGACTGGGCTAAAATACTGTCTGATAATTTAGCCACGGCTATTTTCAATTACCGGTCTAAACGGACTGTGTCTCAGAGGATTTATCCTCCTTTTTATCTATCTGCTTATGTTATGGATTCCATCTGCTTTGTTTCTAAGTTCCCTTTAATGGGTTGGCAATGGACAGTTCAGGATCCCCTGCCCATCCATGTTTATCACAAAGAATTGTGGGAGTCAAAATTCTTTCCTCATTTTTACAAGATTTTCCATGGCATAATGTTGCCATTGTATAGAGTGTTGTATAATAAGGATGCTCCAAGGTTGTCTCCTAAAGCAGAAGTAGACATTCTCCCTGTCGCAAGATGGTTTGGAGAAGAACTGTTTACTTATGTGAGGGTTTTTGGGAGCTTTTCTTCTCCTCATGTTTTGCCCAAGTATGTTTCGGATAAACTTATAGCTCGGGAAATTGCATATCAAACCTGTGGAGACGGAGGTTTGACAAAAGAATTAAAGGATAAAAAGAAATCCATCTGGCCACAATTTCCTGTGTCCTGCGGAGCATTTTCATTATTTGATGTTGGTCACGCATTTAAGGAAGTAAGCAATGTTACATGTTTAAAATTGTTTAAGTTTCCGAGAAGGCTATTTGATCCATATGGTATTGTCAAGGATTTCACCACTGTTGTCAAAGTAAGAGTATTTTATGGTGAAGAAGATCTTTTTGATGATATGTTTCAAGAAAAATGTTCATTTAAAGACATTTTGAATTTAGCTCAAACACGGTTCTCCCCAGAATAATTTCAAGAGTTTAAAGTATACAGTGAAAGAAGATTGACCACTATTCCTTTAGATAATTTGTGTTTGGAACCCGCAAGGGAACCAACTCCTAGTGTCAGTCTCAGTGGCAGCTCAGATTCAGAAAGGTCTAAGTCAAAGTCTGACAAAGAAATTTCTGAACATTCTAAAAAATCTGATCAGGATAAAAGTGAAGGCTCAGTCAAGGATACAGCTCAATCAAAAGAGTTGTCACAACAACATACTTCAACTACTCCACAGTTGAATCTTCCACCTCTTAATGTACAACAACCATCCATCAGCACTCAGTTATATAAAGAATGGGAATCATTTAATGATTTGATTAATGTTGAGGGACAGAACATACAAACTCCTATACAGACAGCAAAAGGTTTGGTTACAGAAATAAGTGGCACTGTCACAGAAAAAGAACATATACCCATTACTCCCTCTACCGAGCTTGTACTTAAAATAGAGGAAATTACTCCTCTGGATATATTCTACATCCCGCAACATAAAGCAATAGTAAGGAAGCAAAGAAAGAAGAGAAAATTAGAAAGTGCGCTCTCTACTGATGCAGAACAATTGGACGTTTTATGGAAAGATCCTACTACTGATCCCACTGAAAACCTTACACAATTATCTCATATTACAGGAGCTTATGCCTCCGTAACTATTGACAAAGCATCTGAGGTACGACTATTATTAAATGAAAAAGATGATCAAATACAAGTTCTGCAACAACAATTGCAACAAGCACATGCCAACAGTGAAGCGCAGATACGATTTGAAAAGTTACAGCAAGAGTTTCAGCAAATGAAGACCGGGTATCAGAAAAGCTTGGCCGAAAAAGAAAAACAAATACAGATTATGCAAGAAACGCATAAAGACGACCCCAAGCTTACAGAATTCATCTCAGAGTCTATTTCTTTGAATAATCAACTGCTGCAACAACAAGATATATTATGCCAGAAAATCTCACAGTGGAACTCTTTTTGTCAAGAAAGTGATAAAATCACTAATCATGTCATAGAATTACGACATGATTATGATTTAACTAATGAAAGAGTTACTAATTATTTGGCATGGCAAAAGACAGAGGAATGAAAAAGAGTAGGAGCACCAATTATCAATGACAGTCATAAAGAAATTCTCTTCAATAAATGGGATGCACAGATCAGAGAGGCAGAAAAAGCATTAGAGGAAGCAGCTACAGCAGTGAGCAACATTACTGATTGTGTAAATGAGAATTTGCACAAGGTTAATTTAATTTCAGAAACCATTCTGGGATACCTACCACAAGCACAGAAATTGCGAACAGAGTGGAAACAAAAAGCGGAAGAGAAGGCAAAATCAATTCAAGGATTGACAAAATTAAACTGGGATTCTTACTGGACGTGTCTAGTAAAACCACACAGTCAATGCAGTACTCTTAATTGCATCATTAATTCTGCTGAGAAGATCACGCCCACACTGGCTGATTCCGTCTTTTTGGGACAATTTAAATCTGAAGTCGGCTAGCTCCCTCTTCTCAAATCAATGCTGGATGCTTGCAAATTCAAAGACCAAATTCACAAGTAGTTAGTTGTTAATTTTAGTTTTAGATTTAGTGTTAGTTTTAATTTATTTTTTCCTAGAAAAATGACGGTCATTTAAACCGAATCCTAAATTTTTGTATTAATAAACTATAATTAGATTTAGTTAGTAGTATTTAAACCCCTCTCATGCATTTAGAGAAGGGTCCTGAAATTTCTCAAAAACTTGTCCTCAGAACATGCACTTCTGCACCGTCAGAGGAGGTTTTGATGAATGAATGGAACGAGATTTATTGATATCTGTGTCTAATATCTGCTACTGATGTTGCATTTTTGTACTCTTAGTAGATGTTGGATTTAGAAGATATAAATCATTATTGCTTCTAGCTCATTAGTAGAACCAGTTATAAATGGTACTTTTATCTCTTAACTTTTTCTGCTTCTGTGTTAAAAGTGATATTTATGTTCAGTTATTTATATATTGATGCATGAATGTTTAAGTTATCATTTGGCACTTTTGTATGGTGATAGCCATTTATTTATGCTTAATGTATGAATAGCTTATTATGCGATATGTTTTCCACAACTCTTTCATCTAACTTTTTATATGAAATGGTTTATCTTTATTGAATCCATTTCTTATAACAGTTGAATGATCTTTATTATCGATTGTTATTCGAAATCATTTTAGATCGCATAAATAAGATTTTATCCTAGATTTACTTTAGAAGTAGATATTTCTGTTTAAATTAGAATACAATTTGCATATGATTAGATTAGAAATAGAATAAAAGAATTTCACTTAGGAACCTTTTTAGAAAGGAAATATCTATTCTCAACACACACACACAAATTCGGAAACTGGTCCCATTATCCCCAGTCAGACCCACTACACCAAACGGAAAAGGAACTGCTAACCAATGTCCGGACCGGGTGGGTATCCCCCTTGTTGTAGACCCGATTTTCGGGGCTTCAATATATTTGGCGCTAGAAGGAGGGCCGCGAACTATGAATGGCAAGTAAATCTAAATCTAAATACCATTTTGAGAGTAAAACACCCTCACCATCTCCCCTGACTTCTCCATCGCACTCCGAAATTGTAAATCTAGAGCCAGAAGTCGCAAGAGCAACAGAAATTGCTACAAACCCTGACTTTTCAGAAGAATTTGCTATTGAACCTCCTGAAGTTGAATCTTTGATTCATAAACTTCATTGATTCTCAATATCACCTCAAAGATCTGATAAATCTCAAGGCAGTGTAACTTCTCAATATAATCCTGCTCATCCTCTTACCAGGTTACAGAGTGAAAATCTTGGCATTCAGCCAACCGAGTTACCTTTACCTACAAGGAAGAGAGCTAGGAAATCACCTAAAGGGTCTGATAGCGAGACTCTTTCATCATCATCATCCATCTCAACCTCTTCACCACGAAGTCAACCGTCCACCCCTCCACTTCAGACTATTGTCCCTCATTCCACTGGAACTTCCACATCACCTTCTCAATCATCTGTAATTATAATACCCTCATCTTCTAAATCACAGATATCATCTTCTGCATTTTCCTCTGTTAGTAGTTCAGTGATGGCTCAAATGCCATGGAATAATCCAGGGGCAGTCTTAATGCCTACACCCTTGAGTCAATTACCAGCCCATCCTGAAAAATGGCTGCCTAAGTTTAATCCTGAAGCAGGCATGTTAGCAGAAGAACATATAAACAATTCTATGTTGTCTATAAATCTCAATGGAGTTATTAATGAATATGTTGTTGTCCGACGTTTCCCTTATAACTTACAAGGAGCAGCTGGATCATGGTATTTTTCATTACCATTTGGATCCATCACTACTTGGGATATCTTTTAGGATCAATTTTTGACTAAATTTGGTGATGACAGGTCTACAGCGACGTTGATCAATGATCTATCTAATCTTAGAGCTGACTCAAAAGAACTTGTCAAGGATTTTAATTCACGTTTTAATAAATTGTTAAACAAAATTCCCACTGCCTCCAAGCCTAGTGAAGAAGTGCGAAGTGAATGGTACATTTCTGCTCTACCATCAAACATAGCAATCTTCATTGATAGGGCTAACAAAAAAACTTTAGCAGATAACATGAAGGAGGCAATAGCGGTAGAAAAATGTATCATTTCTTTAGACAAGAAAAATACGATAGAAGAACGAAAATCCAAGAAAATAACTTTTAAGGAAGATCTCAAGAAAAAACAATCAAAAGATCCATTTGATTTAGAAGGATTGCAAATTTTTTTGAAAACCATGTCTAACGAAATGGTTGACATTAAGAAACAAGTGGCAGAAACATCTTCTAAAAAGTCTTCTGAGCCTTTTAGAAGAAACCCTTCAACTGATTCAAAGCCACCAAATGCCATTACTAATGCTGAATCGGAAGAAGAAGAAGTGGAAACTGCTACTGAGGAAACTACTGATGAAGAAGAAGTTGTAAAAGTACAAGGTATGTGGGATTTCATCCTCCCAAATGAGGAATATCAAGAAGCATCCATGGTTAGCACTCGAAGTAGAAATCAACTTGATCCTCCTCAATCTACTCCTAAGTCAAAGAGCGCAAGCTCATTGACTAAGGATAAAGTTGCACCCAAGAAAACGACATCTAAAGCAATTCAAAACAGCCCAGTTCAGACAGATTCATCAACTCCATCAAGAACACTGATTGTTCCAGATGAAATGGAGTACAATATCATAGAAGACATAAAGAATACTAGAGCTAACATCACTTTTTATGAATTGAGCAAGTTAAAACACCAACAAAAGGTACTTTTGAAAGAATTACATGCTGTACCAGAAAAACCTTTGCCTGATCCTATGATTTCTCAAGCTTCAAACGAAATGGGAAGACCTCCAGCTAATGCGATTAGTAAAGTTGATCTAGAAAATATCGCCTTAATTGGAGGAAGGTCGAGATCTCATACTCCTCCATTTATTCTTACTTATGAAGTTTTCAATAAAAATTTGCATAATTGTTTAGTGGATTCTGGAGCTTCATCTAATATTCTACCAAAATCAATATGTGCAAAGCTGAACATTCAACCATAAAAATCTTCTGTGCGCATAGTTCAGTTAGATAGATCGCACGTTGAAGTAATTGGCGAATTAAATCAGCTTACCATAAGATTGTCATCAAATCCAAAGGTATGTCAAGTCATTGATATTTTAGTTGTAGATATTCCAGCATTTTATGGCTTAATTCTTAGCAGAGATTGGTCAGAAAAACTTCATGGATATTTCGCAACTGATTGGTCACATATGTGGCTTCCTTACAATGGTAAACCAAATCAGATAAAGGTTGAACGAGAAAAACATCAGAAATACATAGTAACAGAATTGGAAGGAGAGAATGAACCAGTTGCATACAGCAGTAATATCATTAGCAATTATTCAGTTGATTCTTTCTTAGGAAATTTCAATGCTCATACTTCGCCTTATTTAGAACACTCTGTTTTATCTCAAATAGAAAAAATTTCTCAAATAGATAGTTCTAAATGTATTAATTTTGTAGATACCCCTATAAATAAATCTTTATTTTGGAAATTATTTTTTGATGGTTCTAAGTCTAATGAAGGAGCAGGAGCAGGATGCGTTTTGGTTAGTCCAAAGGGAAACAAAATTATGTTAACTTGCAGACTTGAATTCGATTTCACTAATAACACCGCAGAATATGAAGCTTTAGTCCAAGGAATATACAAAGCAATCGGATTAGACATCAAATATGTACAAGTTTTCGGAGATTCTGAAATTTTAATTAAACAGGTACGCAATACTATACATTGTTTATCAGGTCATTTAAATCATTATCAATCTTTAGTCCAAGATCTGACTGAACATTTTATAGCATTTAATATTTCATCAATTCCCATAATTCAGAATGCTAGTTCAGACCTCGTAGCTAATATAGCTTCCAAGCTCATTCTTGTAGAAGACTTTAGTCCTGACCGATTTTCAATTGAATTAATCTTTAGACCCTCGATTCCTGATAACGTTACCAATTGGAGGATCTTCAATGATGATCCTGATATTGTAAATTTTCTCACATCTGAAGGATCTTACACTAATCAGATAATTGATGAAGATCAACATGACAGACAATTGCTCCAAGATAGCACCAATAATGCTATGCCAAAGTCAGTAGTCAAGTTAGAAGACCTTTATGATTTGAAGGATCGATTTAAAAGATCTACCAATTCAAAATTGCAAAGTTCGACTTTAAATATGAATTAGTAAATATAGGAACTGATGCCAAACCACAGAATATCAACTTAGGCCTTGGCCTAACTCCTGAAGAAAAGTTAGCATACGTTCGTCTTTTGAAACAATCTAAAAGTGTCTTTGCTTGGAACTATGATGAACTCAAAACTTATGACACTTCTATCATCCAACATACTATCCCAATGATCAATGATGAAAAACCTGTACAACAGAAGTTGAGAAAGATCCACCCCAATCTAGAAAACCAAATCAAATCTGAACTTAACAAGTTATTGAAAGCCAAGATTATTTTTCTCGTTCGACATTCTAAATGGGTTTCCAATATGGTTCCTGTTAGAAAGAAGAACGGAGACATTAGAATTTGTATTGACTTTCAAAATCTTAATAAAGCCTGCCATAAAGATAATTTTCCTTTGCCTCCCATAGAGAAAATATTACAGACAGTTGCAGGATCAAAATTAATGTCTTTCTTAGATGGTTTCTCTAGATACAATCAAGTGTTAGTCCATCCTGATGATCAATTGAAAACTACATTTAGAACCAAATAGGGAACTTACGCATATCAAAAGATGCCTTTTGGTCTAATCAACGTTGGTGCCACATTTCAGAGAGCTATGGACATTTCTTTCAAGGGATTAGTTAACAAATCAGTGGTAATTTATTTGGATGATATAACTGTATATTCCAAAAAACGAAGCAATCATCTTAGAGATTTGAAGCAGATCTTCCAACTCTGTTAAAGGTATGGAATTTCACTTAATCCGAAAAAGTCCTTTTTTGCATTAAGTGAAGGAAAACTTCTTGGATTTATCGTATCAAAATCTGGAATTCATATTGATCCTGATAGAATCAAGGAAATTTCTGAAATATCTTTACCTCACAACAAAAAAGCTATGCAATATTTTCTTGGTCAGATTAATTTTGTAAAAATATTTGTGCCAGATTTTTCGAGAATTGTATCACCCTTGCAAGCAATGATTAAAAAGAATTCAAACTTCAAATGGGGAAAAGATGAATATGAGGCATTCAATCTGATCAAACAAGCAATTATCAATGCTCCATCTTTAGCAACTCCAAATTTTTCCTATCTTTTTATTTTGTACACATTTGCCTCTGATAAATCTTATGCTGCAATACTCACTCAAGCAAATCAAGACAAAGCAGAAGCTCCAATTGCCTTTTTCAGTTCAAATTTACAGGGAGCTGAGTTGAATTATTCAGATGTGGAGAAACAAGCTTATACTGTTTTCAAAGCAATTAAATATTTCAGACCCTTTCTACTCAAAACCCATACAAAAATCATAGTACCGTTTCCAGCGGTAAGAAATATTTTAGTTCGAAAAGATGTGGGTGAGAAAAGATCCAATTGGGTTACTGCTTTACAAGAATATGATGTAGAAATAAAACCAGAAAATATTGTAAGAGGTCAAGGTTTTTGCAAAATACTAGCTGGAGCATCACTTATCTCTGAAAAACCATCTGAAGAAATACAAACATATGAGGTAAGCCTAAACGATGTTGAATCATTATATGCTGATATCATATTTTATCTGAAGACTGGATATGCTCCTCCAAATCTCGATCACACCAAGAAAATAGCTCTAAGGTTGAAGGCTAGACAATATCAGCTTATAAATGATGTTCTTTTTAGAATTAATTATGATTCTGTTCTTCTTAGATGTCTGGAGAAATCTGAATCTGAAAAAGTCTTGCAGGAACTTCATGATGGGCCAGCAGGTGGACATTATGCTGGAGATGCTACTGCACATAAGATCCTTCGTGCAGGTTATTACTTGCCCACATTATTCAAAGATTCACATAACTATGCAAGGAAATGTCAAATTTTTCAAACTGCAGCTGGAAGACAAAAGAAACCATCATTACCATTACAACCAGTCAACATTGAGCAGCCTTTTGATCAATGGGGATTGGACATAATAGGTGAGATCGTTCCTCACTCTTCTAAACAACATAGGTATATCATTACAGCAACTGATTATTTTACGAAATGGGTAGAAGCATTCCCTCTCAAGACTACTAATGCTGAACATATCATCGAGTTTATAGATCAATTCATAATCACCAGGTTTGGTTTACCTTCTTCTTTAATGTTTGATATTGCATCATATTTTTCTGGTAATGCTATGACTGAATTTGCACTCAAGAGAGGTTTCAAACTTAAATATTCTGCCAATTATTATCCACAGGGAAATGGGTTAGCTGAATCCACAAATACAAATTTAATTAGAATCATTAAGCGAACCATTGATCAAAATCATAAAAATTAGCATAAATATTTAATATATGCTTTATGGGCAGATCGAATAATGCAGAAAGCTTCTATTGGCACTTCTCCCTTTAATTTAGTTTATGGGAGAGAAGTGGTTCTTCCAACTCATCTAGCAATTCCTTCTTTAGCCTTAGTCCAATATATTGATGAAGAACCAACTTCTTCTTTACAACTAAGGCAGATGGAAATAATTAAGTTATAAGAACAACGAGAAAAAGCCAAAGTAACTCATGCTCATCATCAAGCATTAGTTAAAGCTTATTTTGACTCAAACATGATAACTAGGAAGGATTTTCAGATAGGAGATTTAGTTCTAAAATGGGACAAGGCTCATGAGGAAAAAGGAAAACATACAAAATTTCAACGAATGTGGCTTGGTCCTTTCCAAATTGCAGAGATCATAGGTCCATCAACTTTTATATTATAGGATTTAACAGGGAAAAGAGAATCTTTACCTGTTAATGGACAGATCCTTAAAAAATATTTTCCATAGGAGATCATTCTTCTATTTTGTAGATTAGTTTTCTTTGTTTGTCATAATAAAACCAGTTGTTAATGGTTACATTTGGAATTCATAAAAAGATACAAGTTCTCTTTTTAGATTTTATTTCTTCACTTATATAAATAGAATTCTTTTTAGAATATTGATCACTATTATTCAAAGATACAGTTAAAATTTTTAAATCTAGAAATGATATTAATTTCAACTTTGAAAATTTTAATGAAAAGCAACTTTTGGTGAAAGATTGTTTTATATCAGTCCAATGAAAGGTATCAATAACAAAACGAAGATTCTCTGTAGAAAATTTCTTTTCCAAAAACTCTATTATTGTCGTCCAGAGCTATCTTAAGGAAACAATGACTTCCTCCCCACCTAGAAAATTACAAAGTTCAGAGAATAATCCAATGGTACACTTTTAACTTAAAGAGTAAGAGGTCTCATCATGAGCCGACTTATCATGATCATAGATATTATAGCTTGCTGACTTTGCCAATACTACATACCACAACAGGGCAATGACTTGAGATTATTGCAATCAAAAGGCAAGGGGTCTCATCACGAGCCAGCTTGTTTAGCAAAGTTATAAATCAAGTGAATGGCACTGTCATAAATTGGCTATCAAACCAAGACATTTTTCTTTAAGGATAAAAAATAAAATAAAATAAATAAGTGTGAATATGGATTTCTCTTTGAAAATTGTATATTTTTCTAAGTAGGACACAGGATCATTGTTGGGTAACAGGTAACCCTGTCGAGGCTATAGACGCTTGCTGGCAGCAGTGGCTCTACCTACGACAAATGAGCATATTTAAAACTGATTTACATAGAAGCCTTTTGTTTTTATATTTAAAACCAAGTAATGACTGATGTAAATTCAAGGATTAGCTTGAGGAAGTGAATAGTCAAAGTTGATCATAGAAGAAATGAAATATCATTCTTAGATTAAAGCATAATGTACTTTGTCTTTTTATAATAAAGTTTGATTTTCTGGAAAATTTTCTATTTTGAAAAGTTTAGAAAATTCAAAAAGAAAAGCAGAGATTACTGGTTCTTCCAAGTGAATCGCCAATTGTTGTGGCCAGCAACAACCCCCTTTCTTATTTAGTATTAGTAATAATACTAAACAAGTGGGGACCCTTAGTTTAAAAAATCCAAAAAAAATTATTGCCGTTTGTTTTTATTTTCAATAAAACTTACTATCATTGAATTAAAAGAATTTTCTTTGGAAAATATTTAAACTAAACTTAAGTTTATGATATATTAGAATAAAACCTTTCTTTGAATATCAAATCCATCGCACGCGATCCAAAAAACTATGCAGAAAATATTTATCGCAAATCGCATATCACAGAAAATATATTAACGGATATTTTTCATATATTATATTTTGCGATATTGCGATTTCGCGATATTGCGATGTCGCGATGCTACTGATTGCGATTTGCAATATTGCGATTTGCAATATTGCGATGATACGAAAGTTGCGATTTGCGATATTGCGATTTTGCGATATTGCAAAGCAAATCGCAGATCACATTATCGTAGATTCTTGAAAGCTTGTTATACGAAGTACATCTTTCCGTAAATCGAGACCCGTTATGTGCCTTAATGTCAAGTTAATGAATGGATTGTCAATTATTAATGAAAAAGGATTTTGTTTTGATCGAAGGGTTATTTCACGATTAAATAATAGATTTCATATGCCTTCAGCATTTAAAACTATTCCGTCACCTTTCTCATGTCATTATTCTCACTTAATTCGTAAAACTTGCAGGTGCGAAGAACAGGAGATTATACAAAGCAATTTTTAGAGCATTATGGGAAATAAAGAGAAAGCTCCGAGTTCTGGAAAGAAAGAGAAAGTTCCAAGTTCTGAAAATAAAGAGATGGCTTCCTTATACACAGACACTTCTTGCAACAAAGACGCTGGTATCACCACCTGGGAGGGTATGTTTAATTTGCTTGAAGAAGAAAACCCAAGAGTAATGGACGTTGCGGCTACTGCGGGCTCTAGTAACTCTTTTGAAGCATCTCTTACAGAGATGGCTTGTTCATTTTTGCACTGAATAGCAGCAAGACCAAGAATTCTTCCATATACAGATATGGTCAAATGGGTGCTGGATAGCACCAATATTACGGAAAGACAGTTCAAAACTCCAGATCAAGAGCTCATCGGGTCATTCACTCCAGAAGATTTGAGGCTTATGTATCATTTGTCGGAGCCTCAGGCAACTTACAACAAACAATTTATGGAGAAATTTGCCAAGGAAAATGCCAATTTGGCGGAATGCACCAAGGAATGGTCCAGAAGAGATGAACCATTGAAGAAAGATAAACACGGTATGTACAGTACCGGTTCACTCACCTCTCCATATTGTTTTGCTACTGCTATGTTATGCAGGCTTTTTGGAAATCTTGACATTAATAAGTTTTTGCCTGAATGGCTTCCCTTATTGAATGCTGCTGTTAACGCTACCATTATAGATTGGGCTAAAATACTGTCTGATAATTTAGCCATGGCTATTTTCAATTACCGGTCTAAACGTACTGTGTCTCAGAGGATTTATCCTCCTTTTTATCTATCTGCTTATGTTATGGATTCCATCTGCTTTGTTTCTAAGTTCCCTTTAATGGGTTGGCAATGGACAATTCAGGATCCCCTGCCCATCCATGTTTATCACAAAGAATTATGGGAGTCAAAATTCATTCCTCATTTTTACAAGATTTACCATGGCATAATGTTGCCACTGTATAGAGTGTTGTATAATAAGGATGCTCCAAGGTTGTCTCCTGAAGCAGAAGTGGACATTCTCCCTGTCGCAAGATGGTTTGGAGAAGAACTGCTTACTTATGTGAGG
The DNA here is from genome assembly GCA_034641835.2 of Pinus albicaulis. Classification (NCBI taxonomy): domain Eukaryota; kingdom Viridiplantae; phylum Streptophyta; class Pinopsida; order Pinales; family Pinaceae; genus Pinus; species Pinus albicaulis. The sequence goes on along the minus strand of JAXQQM020065871.1, from coordinate 2,853 downwards.
GTTTTTGGGAGCTTTGCTTCTCCTCATGTTTTGCCCAAGTATGTTCCGAATAAACTTATAGCTCGGGAAATTACATATCAAACCTGTGGAGACGGAGGTTTGAAAAAATAATTAAAGGATAAAAAGAAAGCCATCTGGCCACAATTTTTTGTGTCCTGCGGAGCATTTTCATTATTTTATGTTGGTCACGCATTTAAGGAAGTAAGCAATGTTACATGTTTAAAATTGTTTAAGTTTTCGAGAAGGCTATTTGATCCATATGGTATTGTCAAGGATTTCACCACTGTTTTCAAAGTAAGAGTATTTTCTGGTGAAGAAGATATTTTTGATGATATGTTTCAAGAAAAATGTTCATTTAAAGACATTTTGAATTTAGCTCAAACACGGTTCTCCCCAGAAGAATTTCAAGAGTTTAAAGTATACAGAGAAAGAAGATTGACCACTATTCCTTTAGATAATTTGCGTTTGGAACCCGCAAGGGAACCAGCTCCTAGTGTCAGTCTCAGTGGCAGCTCAGATTTAGAAAGGTCTAAGTCAAAGTCTGACAAATAAATTTCTGAACATTCTAAAAAATCTGATCAGGATAAAAGTGAAGGCTCAGTCAAGGATACAGCTCAATCAAAAGAGCTGTCACAACAACAGACTTCAACTACTCCACAGTTGAATCTTCCACCTCTTAATGTACAGCAACCATCCATCAACACTCAGTTAGATAAAGAATGGGAATCATTTAATGATTTGATTAATGTTGAAGGATAGAACATACAAACTCCTGTACAGAAAGAAAAAGGTTTGGTTATAGAAATAAGTGGAAATTCCTCCTCTGGATATATTCTACAACCCGCAACATAAAGCAGTAGTAAGGAAGCAAAGAAAGAAGAGAAAATTAGAAAGTGCGCTCTCTACTGATGCAGAGCAATTGGACGTTTTATGGAAAGATCCTACTACGGATCCCACTGAAAACCTTACAAAATTATCTCAGATTACAGGAGCTTATGCCTCCGCAACTATTGACAAAGCATCTGAGGTACGACTGTTATTAAATGAAAAAGAGGATCAAATACAAGTTTGGCAACAACAATTGCAACAAGCACATGCCAACAGTGAAGCGCAGATACGATTTGAAAAGTTACAGCAAGAGTTTCAGCAAATGAAGATCTGGTATCAGAAAAGCTTGGCCGAAAAAGAAAAACAAATACATATGATGCAAGAAATGCATAAATACGACCCCAAGCTTATAGAATTCATCTTAGAGTCTATTTCTTTGAATAATAAACTGCTGGAACAACAAGATATATTATGCCAGAAAATCTCACAGTGGAACTCTTTTTGTCAAGAAAGTGATAAAATTACTAATCATGTCGTAGAATTACGACATGATTATGATTTAACTAATGAAAGAGTTACTAATTATTTGGCATGGCAAAAGACAGAGGAAGGAAAAAGAGTAGGAGCACCAATTATCAATGACATTCATAAAGAAATTCTCTTCAATAAATGGGATGCATAGATCAGAGAGGAAGAAAAAACAGCAGAGGAATCAGCTACAGTGGCGAGCAACATTACTGATTGTGTAAATGAGAATTTGCACAAGGTTAATTTAATTTCAGAAACCATTCCGGGATACCTAACACAAGCACAGCAATTGCGAACAGAGTGGAAATAGAAAGCAGAAGAGAAGGAAAAATCAATTCAATGATTGACAAAATTAAACTGGGATTCTTACTGGACATGTCTAGTAAAACCAAACAGTCAATGTAGTACTCTTAATTGCATCATTAATTCTGCTGAGAAGATCGCGCCCACACTGGCTGATTCCGTCTTTTCAGGACAATTGAAATCTGAAGTCAGCCAGCCCCCTCTTCTCAAATCAATGCTGGATGCTTGCAAATTCAAAGACCAAATTCACAAGTAGTTAGTTGTTAATTTTAGTTTTAGATTTAGTGTTAGTTTTACTTTATTTTTGCCTAGAAAAAGGACGGTCATTTAAACTGAATCCTAAATTTTTGTAATAAACTATAATTAGATTTAGTTAAGTAGTATTTAAACCCTTCTCAAGCATTTAGAGAGGGGTCCAGAAATTTGTCAAAAACTTATCCTCAGAACATGCACTTCTGCACCCTCAGAGGAGGTTTCGATGAATGAATGGAATGAGATTTATTGATATCTGTGTCTAATATCTGCTACTGATGTTGCATTTCTGTACTCTTAGTAGATGTTGGATTAGGAGGAGATAAATCATTATTGCTTCTAGCTCATGAGTAGAACCAGTTATAAATGGTACTTTTATCTCTTAACTTTTTCTGCTTTTGTGTTAAAAGTGATATTTATGTTCAGTTATTTATATATTGATGCGTGAATGTTTAAGTTATCATTTGGCACTTTTGTATGGTGATAGCCATTTATTTATGCTTAATGTATGAATAGCTTATTATGCGATATGTTTTCCACAACTGTTTCATCTAACGTTTTATATGAAATGGTTTATCTTTATTGAATCCCTTTCTTATAACAGTTGAATGATCTTTATTATCGATTGTTATTCGAAATCATTTTAGATCGCATAAATAAGATTTTATCTCGGGTTTAGTTTAGAATTATATATTTCTGTTTAAATTAGAATACAATTTGCATATGATTAGATTAGAAATAGAATAAAAGCATTTCACTTAGGAACCTTTTTAGAAAGGAAATATCTATTCTCAACACACACACACAAATTGGGAGACTGGTCCCATTATCCCCAGTCGGACCCACTACACCAAATGGAAAAGGAACTGCTAACCAAGGTCCGGACCAGGTGGGTATCCCCCTTGTTGTAGACCCGATTTTCGGGGCTTCAACACCTCCTTG